>JAVJIF010023966.1:0-44631 GCA_038442645.1 Agave tequilana | reverse complement strand
ATTTTCTTCATAATATGGCGCGCTGGTCGCGCGTAATGGAAGAATTGCGGAGTGTCCGAGTCTGAATTTGAATCTGCGGTTATGGGTCCCTGTGGTTGGGTTCTACCGAAAATTATCGGTAACTGACCTTCTTTGAACGGAGGGATCACTAGCGTGGCCTCTTCTATAGCTTCCATGGGTGTACTGGACGCACTTGGTTTATGTAAAGGCATGTGCAGAGGGCTATCCGTAATGGATTCAAACAACCCATACTCGCAGGATAATCGAAAGAATATTATCATTAATTACCCATTCACCTTCATCTTGAGAAGAAGTATTACATTGAGGATTATTAAGACATGCTATAATTGGTTCACCAATCAAAATGGCTGGCATGCCTGCTTCGGATTCTGAATCCGCCTCATTGCCACTTTCATCATCATCTGGCGATGGTTCTTTGGGTGTTTCACTGGCCTCTTGATACAGGAGAGCGTCAGTGAAGTAATTTTTCACCCCTTTGAATGGTTGATTTTTAGCAAAGACAGTTCGTACTGTCACGTCGTCTTCAACATATTTGAAGCACTGGTGAAGAGTGGAGGGAACAATCCAGTTGGCGTTGATCCATGGTCGTCCTAGTAGCAGGTTATATGATGTGTCAGCGTCAATGACATAGCACGTCACTTCTGACTTCAGGCTCCCAATTCGGCAACAGAGTCGAATTTTTCCAAGTGGATGACTACTCCCGGCATTGAAACTGTATATTGTATTAGTGGTTGTGGACAACCTATACAACGGTATACCGAGGAAATAGAGAAGCCTTTTGGGGATGATGCTGAGTGCGGACCCTGGATCGACTTGTACTCTTTCGATGCATGTTGAACCTATGTATCCGGTGTAGTACAGAGGTCGATCGTGCTTGTTGTCTTTGAGAAGCATATCTTCCGGTGTGAAGGTAATAGCGGGTACCTTTGGTTGTACATGATGACATTCAGGGCAAGATGACTGAACGTCATCGTTAGGTATGTACGTCAGGAATGATTCTGAGTTGGCCATGCATCTCTGAGTGCTTCTCTTGTCTCTTTTGAGAGACGAAGGAGCTCGTGTATGGTAATACGAGCTGGGATATTAGGCAGCTGGGCCAATATGTCAAAACGAAAGGGCGTGTCAAGCCCTGGGCCTGAAGGCTTCTTCAGGACAAGGTCGAATCGGACTTCCTTAGGCTTCTCCTTTCCCTTGGTCAGAACTGAAGCGGATGCTGGTACTTGTACTGACGTCATTTGCTGTTGTGTTTCGTCAGTAGCTTTCTCATACTGTTTTAAGTATGATTTCCGGATCGAGTACCCGTCGGCTGAGGTACATCGGCCTGCGTTGCGCAAGCGTGCTTTCCTCCTTCAGAATCGCTGAGAGAAGCTGTTGTGAAATTGTCGTTGTCCGGCAGGAAGGAGATGACATTGCAAGATTTGCCCTTCGACTTGGACTTCTTTGAATCCCACTGCACGTCTTGGACAAGGTCTGGGTGTATCCACATGACTTCCCCTGTCTCCAATGTCAAGGGAATAAGACCTTTATTATCCTAAGCTTTAGCCGCAGGATGCTTGACTTCCAGTCGTGGCGCAGGGACTGGATAAGTCCCGTCAGGAACTGTGACCTTGGGGTTTTGCCGAACTCGAGGGTCACCATATTGGCAGTGACTTTCTTCTGCTCTGACTTCAGTGTCAGGACCCCTGCGTCGATCAAGGCTTGAATTCTGTCCTTGAGGACATAGCACTTGTCGGTAGGATGGTGAATCATCCTGTGGTAGAGACAGTATTTGGGGTCATTTGTGCGTCCTATTTCATTGGGACGCTGAGCCTCTGGCAGCTTCATTTTATTCCCTATGTGGAGTAAATGGAATATTGTGGCCACCTGATCATCTCTGAAGGAATACTGTTTGGAGGGAACTTAGACTCCTGATTATTGGAGCCGCTCTTCTTGGCTTTCGACTGCACGTCCCCGGACAATTCTACGGACATAGTCTCTTTTCCTTTGGCTTGAGAAGACTGCGGTACGTCGCTACGTCCTTTATTGCTCATACCCCATTTGCCTTTGGGGGTGGATGGTTCAAACTTTTTAGCTGACTTTTCGGCTATCTCAGCTTGTTCGACCAATTCTTTCCAGGTGTGGGCTTTGACGCTACCTGGTCCAAGAAGTTGTGCCTGCACGTCTGTAAGAGTATAGGTAATGGCATCCCTGCTGGGCACATCAAAGACAGGTTTCTAAACCGCTCAATGTAGTCACGGATAGATTCGCCTTCTTCTGCACGGTGGAGAGGAGCTTGTCCATGGTTACCTCGGTATCGTCCTCATAGAAACGAGAGAGGAATCGAGTTTTCAGGTCGATCCAGGAATTGACAGAGCCCGGAGGGAGACTTCGGAACCAGTCAAATGCCACCCCCTTTAAGGTGCCAATGAACAGTCTAGCCATGATGGCGTCATTGCCTATAACATTACCGGTCTGAGATCGAAAATAGTAAATGTGCTGATTTGGTGAGCTCTTTCCACCATAGGTATGCAATGTTGGTGGTTTGAACTTCGGTGGGTATGGTACTGAATCCCACTCTAGCGGGTAAGGACGGACTGTCCCTACTTTCTTTAATTCATCCCTCTGAGCTAGGGATGCGATTTGAGCTTGAAGGCCCTTAAGGACTTCAGCGTCTAAGGAAGACCCCTCCTTGGACTTCTCCGTCTTTGGCTGGTCATTGCTAAGATGTTCTTCCTCGTCATGGTTACTCCCGATATCATTGTTATTCCGGTTACTGAGGAGTTGGGCAAGCATTTGTTGAATGTTGTTCAGAGCTTCTTGCTGGGTTTTGGAAGTTTGTTCCTGAGCCTCCAAACGTCGATGAAGGTCATCATTACCATTATCAGCCATGTTTACTGATGCTCTGTCTGTTCGCACCGAGCTGACTGTCACCGAAGAAGCATACCCGCTATCTTCATCTTCTTCATCAGATGACTAGACTGATCTTCTTCTTGGTCTGGCGAGGCTACTACCGTTGAGGAAGAAGGCTGTTTATATCTGTAGGGTATCGCCACCTAGATCTGGTGTTTCGAAAAACACCCTCTTCATGCACCAAGACTTCGCATAAGCCTGGGCTGTAATCTGGATCTGGGAGCTGTAGGGAGTGTCATCAGACGCTTGTCTGTCCCTGCACAGCTCTCGTCCCCTTCCGGTCATGTTGACGGATGCAGAGGGTAGATCTCGTGATACGCTCATTTTGCGATGTTTCTGAAAAGTCACCTAGAGGGGGGTGAATAGGTGACAATGCTAATCAAGGGTCAAATTAAAAATTTAAAGCTACAACAATCACAAGATGAATGCAAGCAAGTAAGTATGACAATGAATATGATGAGCAAGTAATAAGTGCAAGCAAAATAGAATAAGGATTGCAAGAATGTAAACCAATCGCAAACACAAGGATATGTTATCGAGGTTCGAGCACCCAGCTCTACTCCCCGCCTTCCCCAGAAGGATTCTAGCTACTTCCACTATCACAAAGAACAATTACAATGGAGTACCCAACTCCTACAATCTCAGTACAAGAAATTTCCTTGGTAGTCAAAAGACCACAAACTCTCTCTTTCAAATATCTCTTCCCTTACAAAGGTCCTTAGAGAATATTGAGTAGGAATGAAGCTCTTTTGTGTGTAAGGAAAAGAATTTGAAATCAGAGAAAAACTTTTGAAAACCCTTCAGAAATTGAGAGAATTTAGCTCAAAAACCAAGAACTTTGAAAGCCTTAAACTTTTGAATTTTTGCAAAGATTGTTGTTGTAACCAATCTCTCCCCAAACACCCCTATTTATATGAGAGGGCTAGGGTTTAGGGATAAAACATATTTACTGATGTTTAGGAGGTAATTAGATCAAAATATATCCTTAAACGGATTTTTAAATACAAAAGACAAAAATAAACAGCACTTAAAAATCTGCCCGTTACTGTTCAAACGGTCGGATCGGTCGACCGGGCCGGTCGACCGGTAGTATAAAAATTTGACCGTTACAGGCTATCGGTCGAACGACCTAGTCGACTGATACAAACTGTGACAAAAAATAAATAGTCCGGTCGACCGCCCCGGTCGACCGACAGACGTGCACACGGATACGTGCATCTGCCAGGACTTCGGTCGACTGGTCCGTCGACCGGACCAGACTGACATAGGCTCGGTCGACGACCCGGTCGACCGGATCAGGTCAAAAAGCCAAATTTAAAAAGAAATAAAAGAGGATTTTGATTTTATCAAAAATACTTTTGAACAGGGATTAGTATAAAACACAAACATATATCTGTAGGCAAAATCTTGTATGCAAAATATTTTTGTATAATTTATAAGAAATTATTTTGAAATGAGCATGTGCGCAAAAACGTGTGTGATAGAGCTTCAAACCTATCCACTATTCTTTAACAAACTATAAATTCAAAAACAAGTTACATGAAGACTTCTTGTGCTATCTTCAAGTCTTTGAGCCATCCAATGCCTTGCTAGTGCCTTCTCTTCTATGATCCTTCCTTGATGTGCAATTTGCCTTCCTTACTTTGTGGAACTAAGAAGTTCTTGCAATAGCTAAGCGAATGGTCTCTAAACATGGTACAAACCTGAAACTTATCTTAACAAACTTGTTAGTACCAAATAGCTCATATTTGGTTTGTCATCATCAAAACACAAAACAATTGGAGAGTGTAACCTCTTGGGCCAACAATCTCCCCTTTTTGATGATGACAAAACAAATAGGCTATTAACAAAAATATAGGGTAGGAGAAAACTCCCCCTGAAATTATGCTATACTTAAAACACAAGAGTATGCTCTAGATGCCAATAATTGAAATGATGCACCAATTATTGAAACCAATTAAAACACAAGAATTGCTCTTGATACCAAAAATACCAAAAACAATTAAAACACAAGAATTTATTTTGATACCAAAATACCAAAAACAATTAAAACACAAGAATTTATTTAAAACACAAAAAACTCATAAAAACAAAACAAAACAACAAAACATATAAACAAAACACAAAACATATAAATTCATATGGAACCAAGACCAAATGAACTTATTTTTGTCCCTGTAAACTTATTCTCCCCCTTTTTGTCATACATCAAAAAGGGTTATGAAAAACATGTTTATTCAATAATACAAACATTAAGTTCTCCACAAATAAACGAAAATCTAGCAAAATCAAGAGGTTTAGTGAAAATATCGGCTAGTTGTAAATCCGTGGAAACATAATCAATATCTATATCACCTTTCTCAAAATGATCTCTAAGAAAGTGATATCTAATCTCAATGTGCTTGGTCTTACTATGTTGATTTGCATTTTTGGTCATGTGTATAGTACTAGTATTATCACAAAATATTTTTATATGATCAAAGTGCAAATCAAAATCAATGAGAGTATGTTTCATCCAAAGGACTTGTGCACAACAAGCCCCGCGGCAACATACTCCGCCTCGACGGTTGAGAGAGCTACGGAATTTTGTTTCCTAGAGGACCATGAAACAAGACAATTACCAAGAAATTGACATGTCCCACTAGTACTCTTTCTATCTACTCTACAACCCGCATAGTCGGCATCCGAATAACTAGTCATAGAAAAATCTATAGTTTTCGGATACCAAAGACCTATTCCAATTGTGCCCTTATATAACGAATAATGCGTTTACCGCAATAAGATGAGACTCTTTAGGACACGATTGAAATCTAGCACAAAGACACACACTAAACATGATATCCGGCCTACTTGCCGTCAAATATAAAAGACTTCCTATCATGCTTCTATATAATTTAATATCAACTTTTTACCTTGTTCGTCCTTATCAAGCTTGGTAGTAGTTGCCATTGGAGTGTTGCAAGCCTTTGATCCTTCAAGCCCAAACTTCTTTACTAGCTCCTTTACGTACTTGGCTTGATTAATGAAGGTTCCGTCTTGCAATTGCTTGATTTGGAGTCCAAGGAAGAAATTGAGCTCACCCATGGAAGACATTTCAAATTCTAGTTGCATTACCTTCTCAAAATCCTTGCATAAAAGCTCATTAGTAGATCCAAAAATTATATCATCAACATAAATTTGCACAATTAAAATATCATTCTTAACATGCTTAGTAAAGAGAGTTGTGTCTACTTTGCCTTTAATAAAATCATTTGAAATGAGAAAACTAGAAAGCCTTTCATACCAAGCTCTTGGAGCTTGTTTCAATCCATACAAAGCTTTATCAAGTTTAAAAACAAAATCGGGATGAACATGATCAATAAAACCGGGAGGTTGAGCAACATAAACTTCTTCATTAATAAAACCATTTAAAAATGCACTTTTTACATCCATTTGAAAAAGTTTAAAATTTTTAAAACATGCAAAAGCTAGTGTCATCCGTATGGCTTCAAGCCGTGCTACGGGTGCAAAGGTCTCCTCAAAGTCAATTCCCTCAACTTGAGTGTAACCTTGGGCCACTAACCTAGATTTATTCCTAATGACATTTCCGGACTCATCCAACTTATTCCTAAAGATCCACTTAGTACCAATTATTGGTCTATCGTGGGGCTTAGGAACAAGGTGCCAAACTTGGTTGCGCTCAAATTGATTGAGTTCCTCTTGCATGGCAAGCAACCAATATGGGTCCGTCTCGGCTTCGAGAATGCCTTTGGGTTCAAAATGAGAAATAAAAGCAAAGTTACCACATATGTCATGGAGTTTGGAGCGCGTTGTGACTCCTTTAGATGCATCACCCAAGATGAGCTCCTTAGGATGATTTGTAGCGTATCTCCAAGCTTTAGGAAGCGGTTGAGTGCTTTCCTCCTTATCCTCTTGAACTTCACCAATAGGATCTAGCTTTTCTTCTTGAGCGGGTGAGTCCTTCAAGGATAGTCTCTCCATGTCTTCACCTAGTGGTTCAATCTCTACAACATTCTCAACAACCACATTAGATTCTTCAAATTTAACATGCATGGATTCTTCAATGGTTAGTGTAGATCTATTGAAAACTCTATATGCTTTGCTAGTAGAGGAATATCCAACAAAGATAGCCTCATAAGCCTTAGCATCAAATTACCCAAATTATCCTTAGTAGTATTAAAACAAAACACTTGCATCCAAAAACTTTAAAATATGCAACATTTGGTTTTCTAGAATGATACATTTCAAATGATGTTTTTGAAGAATTTTTGCATAAATAAATACGATTCGATATATAGCATGCGGTGTTTACGGCCTCGGCCCATAAATATTGAGGAAGGTCATATTCACTTATCATTGTCCTAGCCATCTCTTGAAGTGTTCTATTTTTCCTTTCTACAACTCCATTTTGTTGTGGAGTTCTAGGACAAGATGTTTCATGCTTAATTCCCTTTTCATCACAATAAGTCATGAAGAGTTGGTTAATAAACTCACCACCTCTATCACTCCTTATTCTCAAAATCGGAAAACCCTTTTCTTTTTCAACTCTTTTTCGAAAAATTTTAAAATGAGAAAAGGTTTGATCTTTATTTTGTAAAAAGAAAACCCAAGTAAAACGGGAGAAATCATCAACCAAAACAAATGCAAATCTACTTCCATTTAAACTTTTAGTTTTAGTTGGTCCAAAAAGATCCATATGAATTAATTCTAAAGGCCTAGTTGACATGATATCCTTGATTGGTTTAAAGGAAGACTTGGTTTGTTTCCCAAGTTGGCACGCACTACAAATGCGGTCTTTCTCAAAATCCAAGCAAGGTATACCCTTCACCAATTCCTTTGAATTAATCCTAGAGATATGGTCAAAAGATGCATGTCCTAATCTTCTATGCCAAAGCCAAGAATTTTCATCAAAAGCATTTAAGCATTTAGTAGAACAATCTAAATTAAGCATGTCAATAATATAAACATTATTATCACGAAAACCGGTAAGAATACAAACATCGGATTTAACATCAAAAATCTTGCATGAGGAATCATCAAAAACAACTTTAAGTCCACGATCACAAAGTTGGCTAATGCTAAGCAAATTATGCTTTAAACCATCTACTAAAACAACATTCTCTATAATAGGAGATGAACCAATTTGAATATTACCGATACCGATGATGGTGCCTTTGGAATCATCCCCGAAGGTGACGGAGCCACCTTCCATGTACCTTGATAGGGTTGTGAAGTTGTTGATATCCCATGTCATGTGTCTTGAACAACCACTATCAAGGTACCACCGCTCCCTACGTCTTGGAGCCTTGGTGTGTACCTACATCAAACATTTTAGGACTTGATTTTGGTACCCACATTTTCTTGGGTCCATGAGGGTTAGAGCCATTAACCCAAACAAGATTATTTGAACTATGCAATTTATCATAACAAAATTTAGCTAAATGTCCATTTTTGCCACAATATGTGCATCTATACACTCTACCATATCTAAAAGCATAGTGAGTGTGTGATTTGTGAGCATGGGCATTGTGAGCATGAAAAGATTTAGCATGAGAAGTATTATTTGAAGTGTGAGCATGTGGAATTTTAGCATGAGAATCTTTAACATGAGAAGTGTGCTTTTTGGAAAACTTTTCTTCAAGCTTCTTGGTGTTAAAAGCACAATCTTTTAAAACTTTTTCAAACTCATTCATTTTGGATTAAAAGAAGAAATTTCTTTATTATCAACAATAGGGGTTTTACCCTTACAAGAAGTCTTATAAGCGTCAAATTCATTTTGAATTGAAACAAGATTGGAAGAAAGATCATCTTTTTCTTTTGAAACCAAAGCAAGTTGATTTTTAAGAAAAGCAACTTCCTTTTGTAATTTAAAGCATTCCATTTTCTTGTTATCATAAGTTTCAGAAAGTTCTACAAATGCATGTACTAGAACTTCCTTACTTAGTTCATCATCTTCATCATCATGGGATTGAGGGGTTACCTTAGGTGTGTTTGCCATGAAACACATATTAGCTTGATCCACCTCCTCTTCGGACTCGCTTTCCGAATCCCATGTTGCTTTGTAGGCTTTCTTTTCCTCCGGCTTCTTTGGCTTGAAGGAGGAAGTCATTTTCTTCTTGAACTCCGGACAATCCGCCATGATATGTCCGGGTTTGCGGCAATTATAGCAAATGATCTTCCGCTCCTCTTTGCCTTCGAATCTTCTCCGGAAGTTGAACTTGTTCTTTCGGTACAACCTCTTGACATTCCGCACAAGTAGAGTTAGAGTTAGCTCCTCATCTTCTTCTTCGTCTTCTTCATCGTCATCATTGGTGGATGTAGTCTTGAAGGCTATGAATTTCTTCTTTGAAGTAGTAGCCTCATCTCTTGCTTTCTTCTCCATCTCATGGGTCTTTAGGTTCCCAATGAGACTAATGATGTCCATCTCGTCCTTGTCATTTAATTCCTTTAAGGTGGTGGCCTTGATCTCCCAAGATGGTGGAAGAGCCCGTATCACTTTGCGCACCTTTTGATCATTGGAGATGACGTCACCTAATGAAGAAAGACCATTTGTAATTTTAGTGAAACGAGTAATCATACAATCAATGGATTCTTCATCAAGCATTTTGAATGATTCATATTGAGACCTCAAGAGATCTATCTTAACTCTCTTGACTTGTGAAGTCCCTTCATGTGTGACCAATAAGTGTTGCCAAATCTCATAGGCGGATTGGTAATGAATTACCCGTGTAAGGTCATCCTCATTCAAGGCGGTTAAAAGGGAGTTTTGGGCTTTTGAGTTAGCCTCATATTCTCTAAAGTTGAAGTCGGTCCAAGTGCTCTCATCTTCATTGGGTGCTACATAGGGTTTGGTCAAAGACTTAGCCACTAAACTACCTAGTGATTGCAAAAAGATAGTCATCCTAACCTTCCAAATAAGGAAGTTGAGTCCATCAAATTTAGGTGGGGTTTTAATGTTGTCGGCCATGTTTACTAGTGTATGAATGTATGAATGGAAATGTTGATTAGCAATATTTTAAGGATCTCTCTATGGATGTTAAGCCAAACCTAGAGTCCAAGCTCTGATACCAATTGAAAAGTCACCTAGAGGGGGGGGGGGTGAATAGGTGACAATGCTAATCAAGGGTCAAATTAAAAATTTAAAGCTACAACAATCACAAGATGAATGCAAGCAAGTAAGTATGACAATGAATATGATGAGCAAGTAATAAGTGCAAGCAAAATAGAATAAGGATTGCAAGAATGTAAACCAATCGCAAACACAAGGATATGTTATCGAGGTTCGAGCACCCAGCTCTACTCCCCGCCTTCCCCAGAAGGATTCTAGCTACTTCCACTATCACAAAGAACAATTACAATGGAGTACCCAACTCCTACAATCTCAGTACAAGAAATTTCCTTGGTAGTCAAAAGACCACAAACTCTCTCTTTCAAATATCTCTTCCCTTACAAAGGTCCTTAGAGAATATTGAGTAGGAATGAAGCTCTTTTGTGTGTAAGGAAAAGAATTTGAAATCAGAGAAAAACTTTTGAAAACCCTTCAGAAATTGAGAGAATTTAGCTCAAAAACCAAGAACTTTGAAAGCCTTAAACTTTTGAATTTTTGCAAAGATTGTTGTTGTAACCAATCTCTCCCCAAACACCCCTATTTATATGAGAGGGCTAGGGTTTAGGGATAAAACATATTTACTGATGTTTAGGAGGTAATTAGATCAAATATATCCTTAAACGGATTTTTAAATACAAAAGACAAAAATAAACAGCACTTAAAAATCTGCCCATTACTGTTCAAACGGTCGGATCGGTCGACCGGGCCGGTCGACCGGTAGTATAAAAATTTGACCGTTACAGGCTATCGGTCGACCGACCCAGTCGACTGATACAAAATGTGACAAAAAATAAATAGTCCGGTCGACCGCCCCGGTCGACCGACAGACGTGCACACGGATACGTGCATCTGCCAGGACTTCGGTCGACTGGTCCGGTCGACCGGACCAGACTGACATAGGCTCGGCCGACCGACCCGGTATACCGGATCAGGTCAAAAAGCCAAATTTAAAAAGAAATAAAAGAGGATTTTGATTTTATCAAAAATACTTTTGAACAGGGATTAGTATAAAACACAAACATATATCTGTAGGCAAAATCTTGTATGCAAAATATTTTTGTATAATTTATAAGAAATTATTTTGGAATGAGCATGTGCGCAAAAACGTGTGTGATAGAGCTTCAAACCTATCCACTATTCTTTAACAAACTATAAATTCAAAAACAAGTTACATGAAGACTTCTTGTGCTATCTTCAAGTCTTTGAGCCATCCAATGCCTTGCTAGTGCCTTCTCTTCTATGATCCTTCCTTGATGTGCAATTTGCCTTCCTTGCTTTGTGGAACTAAGAAGTTCTTGCAATAGCTAAGCGAATGGTCTCTAAACATGGTACAAACCTGAAACTTATCTTAACAAACTTGTTAGTACCAAATAGCTCATATTTGGTTTGTCATCATCAAAACACAAAACAATTGGAGAGTGTAACCTCTTGGGCCAACAGTTTCACCCAGGCTTGTACCGACAGCCGATCAAAAACTGATTGTCAGCCTGGAGAAGTGGCGGAGATTGGTCCCAGCCGGCAATGGACCGAGTGGAGTGTCACCAGTTGACATCCCACTTGTTGACAACAGGGGGAAGTAGTTCGAAAAGATTCCGACTTCCGTTTGTTCGTCAAGAATTCCCGCAAGTCAGACCCAGTTGGGCCTAAACGATCCAGCACAGAAGCTTTTTTGGATTGTATGTAGGACGACGTCCTGCTCCTTTTATCCCCGCAGAGGGGATTAGCACAGAGTAGTGCTTTAGCTCTAGCTTCACGGCTAAGAACCTTGGGAGTATCTTTGGGCGCTGAAGCTACATAAGCAACGCTATCAACACTTAGGGACAATCCCTTAGCTCCGCCACAAGGCATGAGCTTAGCACTTGACGAACCGGAGGGCGGAGCACGCTGTGGTGCTTTATCCGCTGTGCTACTGCGAAGGCGATTGGCCTTAGATAGTGCTTCGGTTCTAACCTCGCAGCTAAAAGCTTTGGGAATGCCCTTGGGCGCTGAAGCTGCATAAGCAACGCTATCAGCACTTAGGGACAATCTCTTATCTCCGCTGCGAAGAGCGAACGAAGCACGCTGTTGTGCTTTGACTTGGGCTTTGCGGCTATGGACGCCGTGCGTATGCTGTGGTACAGTAACTTCGCTCGTGAGAACGAGGCTGGCGCGAGGCGCTACTAATCTTAAATTGGGCGAAGGTACTGTCGCCCTTGTATCTTCGTGGCTAGCAGCATTGTTGGAGCAGGCAGGCATCTTGCCTTTTTCTTCGCGCGAGAGACGCACTTCTGGTATAGCTACGCCTAAGGCTTTGCCCAGAGCCTTCTGTTTTGGCCTCCACATCTGCTTTGGCAGATGATACTTAGGTTCGCAAGGAACTTGACAAGCCACACGCGAGGCTGAAGGGTGTTGGCAGAATTCTGCTTCTGGTTTCTGTTCTGAAACCTTAGCCGTGGAGACCTTCCTATGCTTCCATG
Organism: Agave tequilana; assembly: GCA_038442645.1. Taxonomy (NCBI): domain Eukaryota; kingdom Viridiplantae; phylum Streptophyta; class Magnoliopsida; order Asparagales; family Asparagaceae; genus Agave; species Agave tequilana. The sequence goes on along the minus strand of JAVJIF010023966.1, from coordinate 32,157 downwards.
CATGAAGCATTAGACCACCCCCAGAGAGGACTTCTTCAAAATTTTCTTAGTCGAAGTGAACGATCAGGTTCTCGAAAGTGAAGGACTTGAACTGCGGGCATGCTTCCTTATTGCGCCAGAGAACTGCAGTAGGATCGCAGATAGCCTTATCCGTCTTCGTAGAGACTTTCCTTGGAGATTTAGCCAGAGAGGCTCTGGCTGCACCGGCTTTTCTGAATTCAGAGTTAGACCCGCAGGTCTGTTCCCCAGCGGAGTCGCTACCTTGTTTTCCATTGATTTGCAAAGGGGAAAACTTTACAATAAAAAGTTGAGGAGCTAAATTACAAGTATTCTAAAAGATTACAAGTAGATCTCTTCAGAGATTCTGGAGAAGTGTGCCGATAGGAGTCTGGTCAGCGCGCGACCACTTTGTCCCTTTGACGATGCGAGCGATGAGATTTCCTTCTCGCTTGGTTCCAGGAATCAGAGAACAGAAGGTTGGTAGAACCCTCTTGCTACTTCTCAAAACCGCCTTCAATTAGAAATTCCTTCTCGCCTGGTTCCGGAGATCCCTTAAGAAGAAAGTATTAGGGTATCAGCACCCTAAATAGAGAAGCAATTCTCTAAAAGTCTCTAAATTCTTGTGCGCGCGGTGAGTCGTGAAGAAGTTTCTGCTTGTGGAGTTTTCTCTCTCTCTCTCTTTGTCGGGGGTGTCTTACGCATGTCCCTTGGTCTCCCCTCCTTGTGCCCCTGGTGGGCTATTTATAAGGAGAGAAAGCGTATAATTGTCCCTTGAAAGTATAGAAATAGATTGAATTAAATCTGTTTAAATCTGAAAAGTAGCCTTACTGCGAGGCTAGGATCAGCTTCTGCGTAGCTAGAAATGGCAGGTCGGTTGATTTTCCTGATCCGTTTTGATTCTTTTCGTATAATTGAAAGATATCTCCTGATCCTCTTACTCGTTTTAGAAGAGTCAAGAGATCATGACAATCAACTGCCAAATTTGATCTCAGATTTGATCTTGATTAGATTTGATCTTGATCTCGATTAGATCTGATCTCATCTAGAGATTTGATTGGTCAAAGGTTGACCATAGCAAACCAGTAGCGGCGCTGCCCGCTTTAAACTCACAGCGGAGCTGGAGGCAGTATCTGGCGAAGTCAGAAGAAAGCTCTTCGGCAGAGCTTGATGTCATCTGTGGCGAAGCTACCGCATACCCTTTCTGCGCAGTTGCGTGTGGCTTCAGGCGGAGCTAACTCTCTCTGCGGAGTTGCGCTTCAGCAGTTCAGGCGAAGCTATAAGTTAACTTCCTGGCGGAGCTGTGAATGGCTTCAAGGCGAAGTTGGATAATCTTAGCCTCTTAGGCGAGGCTGTCCCTTTGGGCTCATGTGATGCTAAGTGCTAACATCTTAGACCTGCTGAGGTCTGTTCAGAGACAATCCGGACTCACTGTCTGCTTGACTGGATCAGTGAAGTCCAAGTTGCTTCCTTGTCCCTTGGAGATGGGTGAAAATTGATCGTCAGCTTGTCTGTCACTCGTCTTTTGTAAATGTCAACAAGTTTAGACATTGTTCAGGCCAGTAAGAATCTTGTCTTTTTTAAGTGTCAACAGGCCCAACACAGGGGAGTGGATGGCGCACAAGGAGTGAAGGGGTTGATGCGCGAGGTTGGGGGATGTGCTCAGCCTGGTTGCTGGGGTGCTGGTGTGTTAAGGGGGTTTGGCCTTGGTTGTTGAGGGGGTTGCACAGGGAAGGAAGTGATGGGACCACGGTGCTCGGGCTCCGGGGTTGTTGCGTAGCCTGCGCAAGGGAAGAAGGAGGGTGCGCCAAGGAGAGGATGGCCATGGTGGGTGCGATTGGTGTTGGGGAAGGCTTGGAGATGGATCTGTTGATGGGGTGGTGGCATAGGGTTTTTGATTTAGGTTAGGAGCAGATAATGAGGTATTTATAGGGAATAATATAGGGTAATGGGTAGTGGGTTTGGGGGTTAAAATAATGGGTAGTGGGTTTGAATATGGGCTAGGTTTATGAATGAGAAAAATGAAAATGAAAAAAATAAAAAGGTAAAGAAGGAAATGGGCTTAGGTTTGTGATTCAAGAAATGAGGAGAGAAAAAGAAAGAAAAATAGAGGAGGAAAAAGAGATGGGCTCTAGATTTGGGCTTGGATGAAATGGAAAATGCAAATAACAATAATAAGTATAGTGTTAATACCAATAATTAAATGGTTAATAGTAATAATATAGAAAATGATGAGATTACAAATCAATTTGATTAATAATATATATATGTGTGTGCGCGCGCGCGCACACACACAAATCACTCATATCTGTTCAGGTACAAACAATGAATATATACTTATATATATGTATACATATAGTTATACTCATGCACAATATATATTAATTAATAATAATAAGTGACTCTAAATAAAATTAATAAAAAGAAATACAATATTATTAATCAGGGATATTACAAAAACAACCCTATAATCTAGAGTAAAGACTAGAACCTCAAGATTATATGAGTGAGAAAAATTGTATAGGTTTTGAAATGAAAGTACAGAGCAAAGAGATATGGGTTTTAGGGCTCTAAACTTGGAAATCTTGTAAAAATTTAATCTTGTGTATTTTTAGGGTTTTCTATAGTGCCCCTATTTATAAGAAAATAAAATAGACATTTAAACTCAAAAATAGCTGTTTAGAGACAATACAAAATAGTCCAAAACAAAATATCATTGTTAAAGGCAAAATTTGTGCATTTGCACAGTTACTGTCGACCGGGTAGTCGATCGTCAACAGCTAGAAAAAGAGCCATTGGGAACTACAGTCGACCACTTGATCAACTGAGCTCAAATAAAGTGCTCTACAGCTCAGTCGGTCGACCGAGATCAACAAACAGAGAGTCCTACAAGGATCTATGGTTGACTGGTCGTTCGACCAAAATACACAACTTGATATGTGCACAAGCTTGTGCATATCCGATCGACCGAGCGACAGAATGGTAGAGCAAGCTTAACAACTCTGCAGGCGGTTGACCGAATAGTTAACCGACTCAGCTCAATTTTAAAAACATATTGAAATTTAAAAATATTTAGATAAGTCTTTTAAATATAGTTTGTTAAAACTTGCAAAAATTGGTTTATACAAATTCTTTTGATGAGGTCTGTGGGATAAAAAATTAACATGACATATAAACTCTTGAAATCCCATTTTGCAATAACAAAGCCGCTTTTGAAATAAATCTTTGAAAATTCTTTTTCTCAAAAATGAATTTATATATAAGAAAATGCAAAACTAAAATTTTTTTAATCCATGTTCTGTATATGTGTACATCTATGAGCCTTCCAAACTCTAAATAAGATTTTTACAAAAACTAAATCTTACAATATAAAAAGCTTTTATTCTTGAGACGTTTCGACGCATCCAAACTTGATTCCCGAGCTTTACTCCTTGAGTATATTGTGCGTTCTTCGCGCTTGAGCTCTTGAATCTACTTGTGTTAGCTTCATGCTTGACTTTGAGTCCTTTGTTGAAGCTAAGCAATCACACTACAATCTTATTAAACCTTTAACTTTGAACACTCAAAAAGATCGTTAGTATAATAATAACTACATTAGATAAGCATCATCAAAACTAAAGAGATAGACCTTTAGGTTCATAATCTCTTTCTTTTTTATAATGAAAAAACTCATGGAGTTATTAAAAAACAATCAACAAAAAGAGCTCTTTATAAAGCTCACCTTGAATATATGCATAATGAATGTATCATTGAAGTCCATATGCAATATACAAAGATATATTCATTTATGCTCTATGCATACAATTGAATAGTCAGTGAGAAACGATGTGCAAAAATAACCTCCAGACAGCCAATCCAATGACCTCCAAATACATATTAAAGAGGTATATCAAGATAACACAAAAGAAAACTGGAGAACTACTTATATCATAATCCAAAGCATCATAATTTAAAACATAAGTAAAGAGTATGTTCACAAGCCATATTATAAGCCATAGTTCAAAGCCAAAGAGTTTAAACAAAAGATATCGCAAACCAAGTATTTTTGGAACAAAGTACATAAACATATAAAAAGATAGCATATCCTAAGATCTCTTGAGGTCTCCAAGTCATCTTCAACTCCAAATACTTTTCCACCTTTTTTTCAACAGAAAAGAGAAGGGGTCAGTATTGCTCTCAAATGAAGTTTGGGATGGGTGAAAAGTGAGGATCATCTAGAGAATCAATAATCGGATGATAAACATCTGACGGATCGAAAGGCACAACCCAAGATCAAAAGGAAGGCCTGAAGGGGGTAGGGCTGAGCATAGCCTTATCGCATAGGTAAAGGCCACTCTTTCTTGGAGTAAGAGTAGTCATTGTACTGTTGGAAATGACGAATGACCGAGCAAACTAAGATATGTCATTCTAGAATTCTGCTTGGTTAGAATTTTCTCAGAAGAGGAGGAGGAACTAAGCTCAAGAGAATTCATCTTATCCATCAAGGCTTGAATAAATAAAGAGGAAGATCAAAAATCAAACTAAGGAGAAGGAGGTGCCTGATGGGCACGCTCACAAGTACCTGCTTGTATCCTCTTTAGAAGAGTGCAATCAATGTTTACAGAAGGAGCAAAAGCAGTCTCGAAAGAGAGATCAATCTTGAAGTACTTAAGCAAATAAGTAATCGTCATCCCACAAGGGAGAATCCTACTCGGACTGAGAAGATTTTTAGAAATCATGTAGTTAACAATGAGTTTTGAAATGTTGACTCTAATGCATTTCATTAGGCAATAGATCAGAAAAGGAGTACATCTCCTGGCCGTGACTATATTCTTCAGATTTGGGTAAGAGATTATAGAACATGATCTTATCAAGAACTTGAGCCATGAGAGTGTTATACTTTACTTCTTCATTCTTTACTGGGCGAGATCATCATCAGTGTGAAGCAAGTGAGATGCGGTGTAGGGAGACTCATTTTCAGGATATTCAAAGTCTTCGAGACCAAAATCATATATGTCGGCTCCCTCACATGAAAAATAAAGAATGCGAGCAAAGACATCTAGGGAGACTTTCATGTTATGGTCACCAACCCTAGAGTAGAATACATCATTTTCAAAGGTCAAGTTGGAATAGAATATGGCTACCACTTTGGGTTAAACTTGCTCTTTGATTAAGAAAAAATTTTCGAGTTGATTTGCCCTAAGGATTTCAACTAGATGGAGATGTTCAAAACCATTAAGAACAACAAATCTACCTGAGATGATCTGCTTCTAAGAAAGTAAGGATTGCTTATACTTAGCACTCTTAGAAACAAAGGGTCCAAGATTAGAGGGTTTGGATCTAGTTTCAATTTTCTTGGATTTCTCAGGTTTCTCAGGCCTAGCTCTCTTGGAAGACATGATGAAACAATTATAGGAACAATAGGAATTGAAAGAAAATTGGGATTGAAAGAAGAAAATAAAAAACTTGAAAAGAGAGTGAAATAGAGAAATTTTACCACAAATAGTTGAAGAATTTCTCCACAAGATGAAAATCTCTTGAAATATTTGAGAAATCTTGAGATTTAATGACTGAATTTTGAGAGATGTGAAAGTTGGTGAAATGAGAATCAACAGCTAGGAGAGAAAAGAGTGAAAATTTGGGGATATAGGGTTTGCATAATAATTAATATAGGCTGTTCTCGATTTTCGGTTGCGGTCGACCGACCAAGGCTTCTGTTGATTTTGCAGATGCACTGGTTGGCCTAAAGGAGAAATAGAAACTCTTGTAATGTGTTCGGTCGGCCGGGTGGTCAACCAACTGGCACATAGAGAGAATTTTGTATTATTTGCCTTTCGGTCGACTGGGCGATCGACTGGGACTTTTTATTTTAAATATTAAAGACTTTGATTTTTCTTAAAATAAATTTTAAATTAAATTTAAACATGGAAAATCAAGTAACAAATTATTTGTACATATACCACTAAATTTTATATTCAAAAGAAATTATTTTCCTGAATATCTTATTTAAAAATATACTATTCATGTCAAAGGGGTTTTCATAAATCATTAAATCGTCATTAAAAGAAATTGACATTTTGGCAAATATATCATGAACTATCAATTAAAGCATATTTATGATGAACTTATAAAATTTTGGCATAAATCAAATTAAAATCTCATGAATTCTAAATAATAATATAAATATCTAAATTATCTATTTATAAATATGTATAAGCAAAAAATTTCAAGAAATGAAGCCATATACCCTTGACGGGCTCTGAACTTCTCCTCATAATTCCTCTAGATAATGAGTTAAGGTGTTTAATTTCTTTCTTAAATTATTGTGCGTAACAAACAACCATCGAAGTTCTATTTAAACTAATCATGTAGGCATGAGCTATAGTCAAGCAATAAAATCATATGATGAGTCCAGACTATTATCATGGTACATAGACAAATTTTTTTTGTTGAGTGGGTAGAGATGTCACCGATATGAATTTATATAGTAATATCTACTTCCACAAAGGTGGTGTCTCCACCTTGTCTCCTTGATAGTGATGCACAAAATAGATTTATCTTTTTCATAGTAAATACGCCAACTATCAAGGCACCACCTCCCCCTAAGTCTTGGAGGAGGACACACCTATATCATGTAAAATCGGTGTGTCTTTGATAACTATATCTTCTTGGGTCCTTGGATTGCGTATCCAAACATTGTTATTCTTTAAATTCAATCTACTATAACAATATTGCGTAAGATGGCCTTTGCGGTTACAATGTGTGCAAGTGTACACCTTGCCATACACACAATCATTTGTCTGGTGCTTTATGTACATACTTGGTGTGTGCTTGTGGTGTATATTTTATTTGAGTTTTTTCCTTTGAAAACATAGAATCAATCTTTTTATCAAAAGCACACATCTTCAAAGTCACATCCAAAACATTTATTCTCCTTTTAATGCAATCAAACTTATTTTATCAAAAGCAATTTTAGGGCTTTTTCCCTTGCAAATAAGCTTGTGAGAATCAAAATCCTTTTACTTATTTCAAAACAAACTGATAAATCTTCTTTCTCCTTGAAAACAATATCTAATTTGTTTTTTAAAAATTTCATTTTTTCCCTTTATTTCTTGTTTTGAACTTTCAAAATCTCATAGCGTTCTTGTAATATCTCAAAAACACTAGCAAGCTCATCCATGGTTAAATCACATTTTTCAAGTTCAAGTTCCGAGATTACCTTGGTCAGATGCTTATCATTATCCATGAAGCACATATTGGTGACATCCACCTCTTCTTCGAATTCGCTCTTTGAGTCGTCCCAAGTGGTTGTCATAAACATCTTCTTATGTAGCTTCTTAGAGGAGGTTGCTTTGAGAGAGAGGCAATCTGCGATAAGATATACTGATTTCTTGCAATTATAGCACGGATTTATATCGTCTTTTCTTTGGTCACCTTTTCCTCACATCTTGATCTCTAGAAGTTGTTCATTTTCCCCTTCTTGTAGGATATTTTTCTGACTTTTCTCATGAGCATAGCAAACTCCTTTTCTTCTTCTTCATCCATGGAATCATCATCCTCCGGTATGGACAACGTGACTCTAAATGCAATAATCTTCTTCTTTGGAGGTTCTTTTTTTCCCCGAATCTTCATTTCTTTCTCATGGGTCGTGACATTTTCGATGAATCCAGAGAAGTCCATCTCCTCTCTATCGTTCCGCTCTTTGAGAGGAGTCACTTTCACTTCCTAAGACTTGGGAAGAGCTCTAATCACCTTCCTTATCTTTCGATCGTTGTCGATGGCGTCACCTAAGAAGAGAGACCGTAAGTGATCTTGGTAAAGCATGTTAATATCTCATCAATGGATTCAATTTTATTCATATAGAAGTTTTCATATTGTGAATAGATTAAATCAAATTTTGATCTTTTAACTTGAGAAATACCTTAACGGGTAATGATTAAATCATTTCACGCTTCATATGTCGACTTACAGTTGATGACTCGTGACACGTTATCATCATTCGAAGCTTGTCTAGTATATATTGTGCCCTAACATTGGCCTCATAGTCCTTAGTGTTGGATTCGAACCAAGTATCTTCATCAGCACGGGGTTCAACATATTCTTTGGTCACGTCCTTGGCTAAAAGCTAAGGACTTTGGAACAAAAACATCTTCACTTTTCAAATAAGAAAGTTAAGACCATTAAATTTTGGTGGGGACTTATTGCTATAAAAATCATGTGACATCATAATTGTGTGTGAGCAAATAGAGTGACAAGCAAATAATAGATATTTTACTCTAAGATGTTAAACTTAAAACAAGAGAACCAAACTTTTATGCCAACTGAAATCACCCAGGGAGGGTGAATAGGTGATGGTTAACACTAATGAAAAATATGAAAACTTAATGAGAAAATTAAAACAAGCTAATCACAATATGTATAACAATTTGCAGGTATTATCACAATCAAAAAAAGAGAGAGTTGAGTTAAGAGAGAAAATTTCAAACTATACCAAGATATGTTTCGAGATTCGAGTTTGCTCTATGTCCCGCCTTCACTGCAATGAAGTATTTTCACTATTTTTGACTCTCTTACAACTGAAACTCGATCCTACAAGTCCAGAGCAACTCGAGCCTACAAGCTATTCCGAGGCCTTAAACACAACAACGTTCAACAATACAAGGAAATGATGATCTCTTCTAGGTCACAAATGCTCAACAAACACAATCCTATAATCTGGAGAAGAGATTAGAAGCTTAAGATTGTGTGAGTAAGAAAACTTGTGTAGGTTTTGAAATGAAAGCATAAAACAAAGAGATTTTAATTTTAGGGCTCTAAACTTGAATATCTTGTAAAAATTGAATCTTGTGTATTTTTAGGGTTTTCTACAGTGCTCCTATTTATAGGGAAACAAAAATCGATGTTTAAACCAAAAAATAGCCGTTTAGAGATAATCCATCATAGTCCAAAACAAATATAGCCATTAAAGGAAAAATTCATGCATTTGCACAATTGCCGGTCGATCGCCAATGTCTAGAAAAAGAGCCGTTGAGAACTCCGATCGACCGTTTAATCGACCGAGCTTAAACGGAGAGCTTTGTAGCTCAGTCGATCGACCAATTGTTCAACCAAGATTGACACATAGAATCTTGCTAGGATCTACGGTCGACCGTCAGTTGATCAACATACACAACTTGGTATGTGCACAAGCCTGTGCATATCTGGTCTATTGGGCAGAGCAAACTCAACAGCTCTGTAGGAGGTCAACCGAGCGGTCGACCGGGCGGTCGGCAGCTCAACTCAATTTTAAAAATATAATGAAATTTAAAAACTATTTTGATAAATCTTTTAAATATACTTTGTTAAAACATGCAAAAATGGGTTTTATACAAATTCTTTTGACGAGGTCTATGCAATTAAAAATCAACATGACATATAAACTCTTGAAATCCCATTTTGCAACAACAAAGTCATTTTTGAAATAAATCTTTGGATATTCATTTTTCTCAAAAATGAATTTCTATACAAGGAAATTTAAAACTAAAATTCTTTTGATCCATTACAACAAATCTTAAAATCAGTTTTGCATATATGTGTATATCTATGAGCCTTCAAACTCTAAACAAGATTTTGACAAAACTTGAATCTTACAATATAGAAAGCTTATATTCTTGAGATGCTTCAACGCATCCGAACTTGACTCCCGAGCTTGACTCTCTTGAGTATATTGTGCAATCTTCGAGGTTGAGCTCTTGAATCAACTTGTGTTAGCTTCAGACTTGATTTTTAATTCTTCGTTGAAGCTAAGCAATCATGCAACAATATTATTAAACTTGTGACTTTAAACACTCATAAAGATCGTAAGTATAACAATAACTACATTAGATAAGCATCATTAAAACAAGAGATATGGACGTTTGGGTCCACAGTCTCTCTCTTTTTTATGATGAAAAAACTCTTGGAGTTATTCAAAAGCAATCAATAAAGAGAGCTTCTTATAAAGCTCCCCTAATGATATGCATAATGAATGTATCAATGAAGTCCATATGCAATATACAAAGGTATATTCATTTACGCTTTAAGATGCATACAATGGAATAGTCAATGAGAAATAATATGCATAAATAGCCTCCAACCAATAAATCCAACCACCTCCAAATACATATCAAAGAGGTATATCAAGATAACATAAAAGAAAACTAGAGTACTACTCATTTCATAATCCAAAGCAAAATAATTTAAAACATAAGCAAAGAGTATGTTCACAAGCCATATGACACACCATAATTTGATGTCAAAAAGTTTAAACAAAAGTTATTACAAACCAAATGTTTTTGAAACAAAAGTACATAAATATATATAAAGATAGCATATCCTAAGATCTTCTGAGGTCTCCAAGTCATCTTCAACTCCAAATACTTCTCCTCTTTTTTGTCAACATCAAAAAGAAGAGAACAGTCTTGCTCTCCGATGAAGTCCGGGTCGAGTGCAAAGTGAGGATCATCTAGAGGATTAATGATCAGATTATAAACATCTGATGGATCGAAAGGCGCAACCCATGGAACAAAAGAAGGGTTGAAGAGGGTAAAGGCTGAGCATAGCCATAACGTACAGGTAGAGGCCACTCTTGCTTGGAGTAAGAGTAGTCATTGCACTGTTGGAGATAACAGAATGCCGAGTAATCATAAGAGATGTCATTACAAAATTCCACTTGGTTAGCAAGAATTTTCTTGGAAGAGGAGAAGGAACTAAGCTGAAAAGAATTCATCTTATCCATCAAGGTTTGGATAGATGAAGAAGAAGACCCGAAAGAGGTGATTGATGGGCATGCTCACGAGTACCTACTTTTAACCTCTTTAGAAGAGTATGATCAATGTTCATAGAAGGAGCAAAAGCAGTCTCAAAAGAGAGATCAATCTTGAAATACTTGAGCAGGTGAGTAATCATCATCCCAAAAGGGAGATTCCTACTCAGAATGAGAAGATTTTTAGAAATCATGTAGTTAACAATGAGTCTAGAAATATTGACTCTAATGCCTTTCAGAAGGTATAAGATCAGAAGAGGAGCACATCCCCTGTGTGTGACTATCTTCTCCGGATTTGGGTAGGAGATTATAAAACATGATCTTCAAATACTGGTTTAACTTATAACTTTGAACACTCAAAAAGATCATTAGTATAATAATAACTACATGAGATAATCATCATCAAAACTATAGAGATGGACGTTTGAGTCAATAGTTTCGAGATTCAAGCAACTTGCTCTATGTCCCCATCTCAACCGCAATGAAGTCCACTATCTCAGTAGAACTCAACTATAATGGATCTCGTAAGACCTAGAGCCTTAACTCCAACTTTCAATCCTTTACCTAAGAGGAACTTTTAAAGAAAATGAAGAATATAATCACTTGGTGACCCTCAAGATCACAATCACTTTCAATACAACTTCTTATAAAATAGAAAATAGATATTTGGTGGCTCAAGGAGTGTGTGAGAAAAATATCAGAGAAAGATCTGATTTTGAGAACTGAAAAACTTGTACAAAATGAGTGAAAAATCAAAGCTCTTGAAAACTTGAATTTTTCTTGATTGTTCAAACTATTTTCTTTATTTTTCTTAGTTAGAAGACTCTATACAATGATCCCTATTTATAGAAAGAAGGTAAATATCATTAGAGAGTAAACCAACTCATTAAAACACTGATTATACCTTAAAAAAGCAAAATATATCCGTTTGCGATAAATCAAAAATTCAAAAATTAAAAAATATCCATTTTAAAAAGCTATCTTATTGTTTTTGCTCCTCTGGTGGTCAATGATTAGTCTACAATTCTGCATTATTATGTCGCATTTTCCCACCGATTTATGAATAAAATGTCGGTCTAAACCGTGTTTTGGTCTCTCTTACAGGTAAATCAAGAGTTTAAGGGAAAAAGAGTAATAAGAGCTTAATTAAACCCATTTTTAGGTAACTAAATCCACATTACTTGGAGGCCAAGTAAGAAAATTTCTAGAAGATACATTGAATCTAGACTTTTGCACATGTTAGACGAAGATTCAGCAAAATATACTAGAAACCGAATATACCAAGAAGGCCCCTGAAGCGTCACGCGTCCCCGCACCAAAACCAGGGAGCTAACTCCCTGGTATTGCCATGGATCCCCGGCAATTGCCGCGGATCCGCGGCAATGTGGTGGGGCCACGTGTCGATTTTCGACGCGTGGCCCCGTCTCATCTTCTAGAATCATCCTTCGCCTATATAAACCCCTGTAGAGTTCCAAAACGAAGCAGTTTTCGATTTTACGTTAGGGTTTCTATCTTTAATGTAGTGTAGGGTAGGTGTTCTTCATTTCTTTTATTTTATATTTTCTTTTCTTTTTAGATCTTGTAGTAGGGCTGAGAGATTTAAAGAGAGATAGAGAGGGATTGATATAATAGATGGTGACAATCTATGTAAAAGGTGCCTCCTTTCTTCTCTATTGTAATCTTCTCCATCTTCTACATGATGCTTAGCTAATTTTTCTTCTTCTCATGACAATCTACCTACTAACCACTAACTATCTAACCACTTACTTGATAATCCACATGAATCTAATAGCCTCTATAAGGCCTTGCTCTTGTAAGAGCCATTCATGGCTCATGATGATAGATTCTAACATTCTAATATTTCTAACATCTAACCCACTAACTTGCTAACTTGCAATGTCTTCTTTATTTCATGCTCACCTCTAACCGGTTTTGATGATTCAATAAGTAGCTTGCAACTTGTTAGTGGTATGGATATGTTGTTTAAATGTAGAAGATCAATCTTGTGGGCCATGCTCTGTGTCGTCTCTTGAAGCTAAGGATTAGTGATGGCCGAGGATCCATGTGAGGCAACTATCACTAAGAGGTTAGCATGGTTAGTGGAGCAATTAGTAGTTAGTAGCCATGAGTTTTATTTTATCTTGTTTTGAAAATTATTTCCAAATCCTTTTATCATTTTTTTATCGATGTTTTCACAATCCTCTTAGTTCACCTTTGCTTCATCTTCTTTTCTATTTGTTTTTCAAACCACTTCTCCTTGTTTTCACATCGCCTTTTTCATCGTCTATCCACCTACTACATGCTTGATTTCCTTTTCTTTTCTTTTCTTTTTCTAATTTTTTAAGCAAAGAAGACTTGTTAACAACTGATGTGAATAAGAACTGTTAATGCTTCTATCGCCTCCCGTCCCTGTGGATTCGACCCGTTGAGCCAATGCCCAGAAGTATCGAGGGAACATTAGCACACACGAGCTTTTCATTGATTTCATAAAGGCACACGTTTTGGAGTGCTGGTTTCGCCCAGATCAAGTTTTTGGTGCCGTTGCCGCGGAACGAGAAAGGTTTTGATTTCACGTTTTTGTTAAAATTTTTCTTCTCTGTTTTGGTGTGCAGGACATTCTTGACAGGATCTTAATATTGCAGAACAAACACTAGTTTTGCATCTCCCTGCTCCAGAAAGCAGGGACCCAGCTTCTAAAGAAAAGCCGCGCAAACGCGACATTGGTCGCGCCAACGCGGCTATTTTGTGATCATTGTGTATCTTGTTGTGCTGGGATGTATTCATTGTAATAGCTAGTGGATCTGTACTATTAGTTTCCTGCTTTGATTACCTAAACACCGCAATAAATTAAAGAACTAAAATATGGTATTTGGACGCTTTTAAAACGGATTAGACATTTGCATTTAGGCACGTGTTAATTCAATTCCAATATACTGTATTTTGTTCTGTTATTGTGATTTAGATCGAGGTGTACATATGGCATTGCATATAGCATAAGACAAACACGTGGGTGATTTACTCGCTTTGTGTTATACTCTTGTCTATATTGCACACTTGCACGAATTGAAATTAAGGGCAAAATCCATACAAGATAAGGTGGGATTTCATCAACCTTCTTTAGCCCAAAAATCACCTCCCCACTCACACAACCCAAGCCCTAATAAAAATTGATAGACGTTGGCCCCTAGGGACATCTCAGACTTATTAAGGGATTGACCGAGGGTGGAACTTATTTTGAATCTTACTCTTATGAAATCGGTGTCTAAAGTTGAGGATTAAGAGGTTACGCCTCGAAGATACAGTGGTTTGACGTAATTAAGGCCCATTACTTACGCACGGATACCTCCCACCGTATTTTGTCCCTACCTGGCCGATTAGCTTGTGGTCGGATTCAAGCAACAACCTCCCCCGGGTAATCGACTAGTTAGGAGTCGTCTAGATCTAGGTCAACCTTAATATAGGCTTGGTTTTGATTTTCTTTCTTTTTATTCTGTTTGTTATTGCTTTTTCTTTTTTGTTTATGATTGTTTGTGAAATGAAATTCAACAATAACAATTTTTTTAATCCGAATATGATCCATATTTCACACTGACCCCATTTGTTTTGGATAATTCCAACTCGATTTTTCACAATATAAACCAACCAAATACGCCAGGTTGGCCTTATCCGAATCAATACAAACCCATACCCACAATCTTATGACTATAATTTCTAAAATAATTTCAATTCTTTACAGAGTCAATGGGGATTCACCTCCCCTGAGTTAAATTTTCAACCTCCTTGTCCACCGTGTCCACCTTGTCCACAATTTACACAATATTCATTCCCCGATTTTGCTTCCTATACTCTTTTTTCTGGACTTCCCATTGAAGAGAAATCCGAGTTAGAAAAGAGTATAGAAGCTAATCTACAAAAGGCCGAGAAAATGTTAGCCTCTCCAATTTCACGATATTTTCAAGAGTCTTACTCAGTTTCACCTCCTCATAATGATAACCATCTGCCCTGAAAACGAGTAAGGAACTCTTGTGTGAGTCCAAGCTTCAATTTTAAAACATTTTGGACTCACACTCTTCACAAAATTTTCAAAACCAAGATTCTTATACTCCCTTTCTGAACCATCCACTTGCAGAAAAATCAAGTCTAGAAAAGAGTATAGAACTCTTACAGGTGTCCGCATTAAAATTTCAAAAATCTTCTTCTCAGTTTATTGATAGGTTGGAAACACAATTGAGTAAGTTGGTCAACATTTATAAGAATGAAGAAACTCTCTCTTCTCCACCTTTGACCAATTCAAATATCTGTAACTCTATCAATTTGACCCATGACTTGTTGTTTTGGAAACCAAGACTCCTACACTCCTTTTCTAGAACAACCACTTGAAGATACATCACATCTAGAAAAGAGTATAGAAGTCTTACAAGAGTCTGCACTACAATTTCAAAAATCTTCTGCCGAGTCTATCAATAGGTTGGAAACACAATTGAGCCAATTGGTTAGCATTTAAAAGAATGAGGAAACTCTATCTTATCAACCTTTAACCAATTTAGCTATCCCTAACTCTATTGATCTGACCCAGGACTCTTGTTATTCTAGAAACCAAGATTCAATTTCAGCACACCCATCTAAAATTGTCCAAACTTCAAATGTTAAAGATCCCATTGACATTTTGGCAAGTTATCCTTTTCCTGAAATTGAACTTGAGCATGAATATGATCCTGAACTTCAACTTGGTAATTCAATTTTACTTCCTAATTCAATATTGACTGATGTGTTTTACCTGAATTCAGGCCTTTTCTCGAGTATGTATTGGACCAGTGCCAGTCCATTGTGAAATTGAATCACCAATCTTTTATGATCATCATATTGAACTTAGACCAATTTTATACTTTTGAAAGTTCCATTAATAAATTGGCAAGTTCTCATTTTTATGGAATTGAACTCAATGAGGAATGTGACTTTGATCCTCAAATTTGTGATCCAGTTCAAATTTCTAAATCAATATTGAATCCTGTTATGTTACCCAATTTGAGCAACATTTTAGAGTTAGTTTGATTCCCATACCTGTCATTCTTGAACTTGAATCACCAATCTTAAAAAGTCACATTCCATCATGGGGAAATGAATGTGGACTTGAGCTTCATCTTCTTGATTTGGACCCACTTCCTGAACCAATCTCGACTCCTGAATCTTTACTTGACTTAAGTCTTTTTTCTGAGTTGGTATTAGTTTCTGTATTTCCTGAGTCCAAATCAATCATTCCATTCTGGGACAAGGGTCTTGATAGATTTGACCCTAAAATTATTTTGAAAATTTGGAAATTAGATAGGGTAAAACTCTTAATAAAAATCATACATATATACATCATTTTAGTGGGTTGTATTCTGGAGGTATCTGGTGGGTTCCTCCAGACTCTACGCACATTGGATTAGGCCGCATTTCATGGACCAATCAGACCACCACCGGAACCACCACATTGAGGTAATTTTTCCTTCCCTCTCTATTTGTTTCATGCATACATACATCACGATGCATTGAGGACAATGTATGAGTTAAGTGTGGGGGAGGGTTTACTAATATAGAGTTTTTAGATTTTCTTTCTTTTACACTTCTTTTAGGATACTTTTAGAAATCTTCCCTTTTGTATAAGAATTTTCTCTTTTTTTAAAATTTTTTTGAAATAAGAGACAAAGTTTTGATCTATTTTTAAGAAATTAAGATGATCTTAGAAATTAAGAAAGTCTTAATTATGACATCTTAAACCCAGTCGAAATAATGGATCTTGTTTAAAATTATAGGCTAAGTAAGATAAATTAGGGAGATAATTTTATCTTGAATTTTTTGCCTTAGATAGTATGCACTTCACACTTACACAATTTTTGGGATGAAAATAAAGACCTAAAATGCCATAAAGCAAAAATAACTAAAAAGAAAAAATATATATGGTATAAATAAAACATCACTTATTAAGCTGGATAATTATGCCTCAAGAAGCATGATTATTCACGCCTAACGATGATCAAAAGAAACAAATAAATCCCCCTTAGTTTTGTGGCCTTATTTACTCGAGTCCTTAAACCCGAGGGATGTTTTCTCATCTGATGCCCTAGGACCATCTGGTTTGGGAGTCATCGGTTAAAGGCTCGCTACATGGGTGAACTAGGAAGCCTAAGTAAACTAAGGGAAGAAAAAAATAGAAAAAAATATATAAATAAATGGCTTGATGGTTAGAGTTGAAATACAAGAAATCTTCACTATCACAAAGTGCATATTATCTAGGTTTTATGAAAGATAAAATATTGAATCCAATTTTGAATTCTTACCTTAATGGAAGGCAAGATCTTGCATAGAGATTAAGTTTAAGAAAGAATAATTTTTGGAGGACATATGACCTTAGATCGCTTATATTTTTGCAAAAATATTGCAAAAACTTGTCTCTCTTTCAAAATGTGCTTTCAAAATACTAACATTTGCCTTCTTTCTTTATGAATTTTGTGGGTGCAATCCGCTGAAAACCCTCCGGAGACAACACTCCTCCTCTAGGGTAACCTAGAGGTTTAACAGCCTGTTGCACACGCTCAGTGCAATCGCGTCACCTGCGAAAGTGGTGTAATAACATTTGTACTATAGTTTTTCTTTTTCTTATTTTGCTCGGGACGAGCAAAAGATAAGTGTGGGGTGTGATTAGTCTATAATTCTGCATTATTATATCGCATTTTCCCACCGATTTATGAATAAAATGTCGGTCTAAACCGTGTTTTGGTCTCTCTTGTAGGTAAATCAAGAGTTTAAGGGCAAAAGAATAATAAGAGCTTAATTAAACCCATTTTGGGTAACTAAATCCGCATTACTTGGAGGCCAAGCAAGGGGATTTCTAGAAGATGCATTGAATCTACACTTTTGCGCATGTTAGATGAAGATTCGGCCGAATATACCAGAAATCAAATATACCAAGAAGGCCCCGAAGCGTCGTGCGTCCCCGCACCAAATCCAGGGAGCTAACTCCCTGGTATTGCCGCGGATCTGCGACAATTGTCGCGGATCCGCGACAATGTGGTGGGGCACGCATCGATTTTCAGCGCGTGGTCCCGTCTCGTCTTCTAGAATCATCCTTCGCCTATATAAACCCCTGTAGAGGTCCAAAACGAAGCAGTTTTTGATTTTAAGCTAGGGTTTCTATCTAAAGTGTAGTGTAGGGTAGGTGTTCTTCATTTCTTTATTTTGTATTTTCTTTTCTTTTTAGATTTTGTAGTAGGGGTTAGTGATTCAGAGAGAGATAGAGAGGGATTGATGTAATAGATGGTGACAATTTATGTAAAGGTGCCTCCTTTCTTCTCTATTATAATCTTCTCCATCTTCTACATGATGCTTGACTAACTTTTCTTCTTCTCATGGCAATCTAACTACTAACCACTAACCATCTAACCACTTACTTGATAATCCACATGAATCTAATAGCCTCTACAAGGCTTTGCTCTTGTAAGAGCCATTGATGGCTCATGTTGATGGATTCTAACATTCTAACGTTTCTAACATCTAATCTACTAACTTGCTAACTTGTAATGTCTTCTTTATTTCATGCTCACCTCTAACCGATTTTGATGATTTAATAAGTAGCTTGCAACTTGTTAGTGGTATGGATGTGTTGTTTGAATGTAGAAGATCAATCTTATGGGCCATGCTCTGTGTCGTCTCTTGAAGCCAAGGGTTAGTGATGGCCGAGGATCCATATGAGGCAACTATCACTAAGAAGTTAGCATGGTTAGTGGAGCAATTAGTAGTTAGTAGCCATGAGTTTTATTTTATCTTTTCTTAAAAATTATTTCCAAATCCTTTTATCATTTTTTTATCGATGTTTTCACTATCCTCTTAGTTCACCTTTACTTCATCTTCTTTTCTATTTGTTTTTCAAACCACTTCTCCTTGTTTTCACATCGCCGTTTTCATTGTCTCTCCACCTACTACATGCTTGATTTCCTTTTCTTTTCTTTTCTTTTATTTTCTTTTTCTAAATCTTTAAACAAAGAAGACTTGTTAACAACCGACGTGAATAAGAACTGTTAATGCTTCTATCGCCTCCCGTCCCTGTGGATTCGACCCGTTGAGCCAATGCTATAACGGAAGTATCGAGGGAATATTAGCACACTCGAGCTTTTCATTGATTTCATAAATACACACGTTTTGGAGTGCTGGTTTTGCCTCGATCAGTCAACCGGCTCGACAAACATGAATTAGTTGTTATACTCGATCGATCCAGAGGACAACTGGCTAGAACACCCTTCTGAGCTTAGAGTTCAGAAATATAGGCAGTCGACTACCTCACGATCGACCGACGTAGAGCCAGTCCCATGAACTTCAGCAAACGGTCGACTCAGCGGTCGACCAGTCCCAGTACACATGCACAAGTGTATGTCTGTGCACATGCGATCGACTATTAAGACGATCAACAAGAACATAGTTTCAGCAGTGCACAGTGGGCGGTCGACCGGCTTCAGTCCAAAAACATAAAATTTTTTTACTTTGAAAAATACGAGTAAATCTTTTGATTATTTCACTAAAACATATATAAATATAGAATTTTTTTTGACTAAAACAAACTATGAAATATATGTAAATATATATAGATAAAAGTTTGGTTTAAGATATATTGTCTATCAAAAGCCAAACTATAAAAAACTATAAGAACTAAGTTTTGAAAAACTAATTAAGTGTGTGAACTTCTTGAGCATCCAATCTGATATTCTAAACTTAAACATTCTAAATTCTTACAATCAAGAGTTTACCACTATCTTTAAATCTTCTTCAAGTGGGCTTCTCCAAAATCTAAAAATTAACTTTTCGAGCTTGAGTCCCATGCTTGAATCAACTTGAGTGTTTCAATACCTTCTTTTGAGAAAAGATTAAAGTTAAACTATATCTAACTTTGAAACCTGTAAATTTAGAAACACTTGAACTTGATTAATAATACTTGACCACATGAGTTTTAGAGTCATCAAAACAAAAAGTGATTGTACCCTTGGGCTAACATTTCAAGCCAAAAGATGTAGCCAAAATAGCTTTCAGGACAAGGAATGGGTACTTTTAGTTTTTGGTCATGCCCCTTGGATTAACTAATGCTCCGACAGTATTCATTGATTTG
Source organism: Agave tequilana (assembly GCA_038442645.1). Taxonomy (NCBI): domain Eukaryota; kingdom Viridiplantae; phylum Streptophyta; class Magnoliopsida; order Asparagales; family Asparagaceae; genus Agave; species Agave tequilana. The sequence goes on along the minus strand of JAVJIF010023966.1, from coordinate 12,262 downwards.
ATGAATGGAGTGTTTCAACCAAAACTTAATCAATTTGTAGTGGTGTTTATTGATGACATACTGATCTATTCACAAGTAAGGAGGAGCATGAAAATCATTTGAAAATATTTTTGCAAATATTAAGAAAAAAGAAACTTTATTCCAGGTTTAAGATGTGTGAACTTTGGTTGGAACAAGTTGCTTTCCTTGGACACATCATATCTAAAGAAGGATTATTCGTAAATCTTATGATGGCTGAAGGAATTAAAAATTTTCCTCTGCTCACTAATATCACAGAGATTCGAGGTTTCTTGGGTTTAGCTAGTTATTATTGAAAATTTGTAGAAAGATTTTCCAAGATAGCTACCTTTGACTCTTACTGACAAGAAAGAATACAAAGTATTAGTGGGGTAAAAATCAAGAGAAGAGTTTTCAAGAATTAAAGGATAAATTGACATTAGCCCCGGTCTGGCCATGCTATCAAGAACCAAAGAATTTGTTATATATAATGATGCTTTGAAGTTAGGGTAGTGTTTTTATGCAACATGATAAGGTAATTGCTTACATTTTTAGGTAGTTAAGAACTCATGAAAAGAATTATCCCACATATGATTTGGAATTAGCCACAATTATATTTGCTTTAAAGATTTGGCGGCACATCTTTATGGAGTATCATGTGAAATTTATATAGATCATAAGAGTTTAAAATATATATTCACCCAGAAGGAACTGAATATGCGACAGAGGAGAATGTTGGAATTAATGAAGATTATGACCTTACTATCATTGTTACCTTGGGAAAGTTAATATTGTGGCTGATGCACTGAGTCAAAATCTGGAGGTCATTAGCCGCTTTGATAACCAAGCAACAAAGGTTACTAAGAGACTCGAAAGAGATACATAGTTAGAGACCAAATTTAGAAATCCCTCTAACCTAATGAACCAACTAAACCAAGTAAGTGTTCATTTTGACTTGTATAACAAGATCAAGAAGGCGCAACAAGAAGATCCTAGGCTGAGGATGATCCAGGAAAATGTAAGAAAAGGGGTAGTCAAAGACTTCGCCATTGAAAATGATGTGTTAAACTTTGAACACCAATTATGTGTACCTCAAGTAGAAGAACTCAAAGATGAGATAACGAAAGAAGCTCACTGCACTCCTTATACAACATATCTGAGTAGATTCTCATCAAGGGGATAATATTAGTGTAAGTTGAGACTAAGAGAAGATAACCTAGCAACTCTTTATAAGAATGAAAGCCACATCCTTACATGTTGAGACTGAGAGGAGATACATAGTAGTGCAATCATATGAGAAAGATCATCGAACTTAATGCATCATTTAGCTTGTAAATCTTCTAGATCGAGAGATTACATGTTCTCATTGAAAGGATAGTATTTGTGTTGCTCGAGAGAGAATACGAATTAAGATATGGGATTTCGATTGTTAACATAAGTAGTATAAAGTAATATCGCAATCAATATATTAGATTTGAATAATTGTTGAAATCAATGCCTTAGCTATTTTCTTATCCAAAGTCAACTTCTTTCTTATTTATTTTTACTTTTATATCTCTATCTTTCTTTCAAATAGAGCTTTGAGTCAATACACCATTGGTAAAATAACAATCCTCGTGGGGTCAATAATCTATTTATTACTTTATTACTTATAAATGATAGGTGCACTTGCTATTTGCAACATTAAATTTTGGCATTGTTGCTGCGGATTGTTTGTTCCCTATTGATATCAATAATGATTGATAGTAGTTTTAAATTGAATTCAGACTATAAATATAACATCTTGACTTTTTATTTTGCAGAGTAAAAAAGATGCTCCCTCAGCAGATATAAAATCTCGACCACGCAGCTGACAAATTTGAATTAGGGGTTGAGCTTTCAGAAACTGTTTTCTAATTAGTTCATGAGAAGACCTAGAAGTGCTGAATTGTTAGATATTGATCAGAGGTAGACAGAATTTTTTGATGATTTCTAAGGGAGAAGAAATACCGAGAAGCAATCATGGTGAGCAACAAAGTGAACAAAGCACTGAGGGACTATGCAGTCCCGTTCTTGATTGAAGCAACATCTTGCATCAACAAGCCAACAATCCAAGCAGTCAATTTCAAAATCAAGCCGGAGTTGATTTAGATGGTGCAAAATCAATGCTAGTTTGAAGGGCTTCCCAATGATGATCCAAATGAACACATCGCCATCTTCCTCGAAGTATGTGATACCCAACAGAACAATGGTGTGCCAGCGGAGACGGTTCAGTTATTACTTTTCCCCTTATCATTGACGTAGTTGGCTTGTTCAATTTGAGCATACGAAAAAGTGTTGCCAACTTGACAATCTCCACTAGAATGTGCTCCTTCACAAGATTCACAAACTTGAGGTTGGGTTGTATGGCACATACATTGGAGCTTCTCAATTGTTTCCCTAATAATGTGAGCTGAGCTTGCATCACTGTGATAGCGTCGAGTATGTGCATACCCGCAACCTTTTTCGGTGTCACCCTTTTCGCTTGCCATGAAAAGTCTTTAGATGCCATCTCTTTCAAGACCTCGTAGACTTTATCTCAATCTTTGCCTATCAATGTTCCACTGGCCATCGCACCAACTATCATCTTAGTGTTCGGTTACAGCCCATTATAGAAGAATTGAATCTCCAACCAAGCAGGGAGATCATGATGCGAGACTTTTCTTATCATGCCTTTGTACCTTTCCCACACATCATATATAGATTCTATAATATTCCCAGGTAATAATTGTTGACACTCGAAAAAGACAGAACTCCTACATTCATCTTCAACCGATCTGAACGACGTCTAACTTATCGACATCTACAAAAGATAAGTCGAAGACAAGCTTATGATGACAAATGAGGCAGCAACATAGACATTGCTAATCCAGTAAAGAAGATAGTAAGCTAAACTTTCTTTTGAAGAGACCCAAGCAGGCCTAAGACGCTAAGTTAGCTCAATACTTAGCCTGAGCATAACCCCAAGGTAAGCTTTACAGCTCCGCATGAGACTAAAAGCTTCGCCTAAGCTTGGTAGCCTCACTTTGAAGCTAACTATTAACTTTACCTGAAGCTCCCCATTTAGCCCCGCCAGAGGCTAATTCAAGAGCTTCACGCCAGGAACTCTATCCCTAACTGAATCATAGCGCTATGGGCTGAGTCTTAGCTTCGCACGAGGCTCTGAAAGTAACTTCGCCTGAAGTTATGAGCTATCTCCGCATGATTTAGCTCCGCAGTGGGCTTTGTCAAGTCATCAAGTTGAACGTTTTAAAATCCCACGCGGAATTAATGGGTGAACCCTACTAATTTAGTGGGATTAATGCCACCTTAAGTGGGTGGTTACACCCGCCCACTTCGTCCCACATTAAGTGGAGACAATTAAGCCATAACGGCATGAGGACATTCACACAAACCCTCTAGCTTCGCCTGAAGCTTGTAAAGAGCTTCGTGATAAGGTCATTTCGAGCCTCGCGAGAAGCTAATAGCTGATTTGGCCTTGCTGAATTCTAGGGGCGGTTACACCTCACTTTTGGCTATAATAGTCCCTTACTGGACACAGGGACGGGAGAAGAGACGGAGATCGAGACGAAGGACGGACAGAGAGGAAATTAACTCAAAAAGAGCAGAATTCCTAGCAAAAAAGGCTCTACTAATCTTCTGTTCTCCGATTGCCTCAACCAAGAGAGAAAGGAGTCTTATTAGGAGGCAGTTCGATCGTCTGACCGATCGCATCGTCAAAGGGATAAAGTGATCGCGCACTGATCAGATTCCTACTGGCACATTTTCTCAGAAATCTCAGAGGAGATCTACTTGTAATTTTCTTTTCAATTACTTATAATTCCCTCCTCAACACTTTTTGTCAGTTTTTCCTTTGTCGAATTTTAAATGAAAAATAAGATGGCGACTCCGTTGGGAAAATTAGTCTTCTGGCACAACAAAGAGACAGTGTCACAATGCAACGGTCAGAATCCTGAGTCTGTTATGTTCGAAAACTTGGTCATTCATTTCGACCAAGAAAAATTTGAAGAATTGCTCTCGGAGGGTGGTCCAGTGCTCCACGTTCGGAAGCACAGGAAGATCTCGGTAGCCAAGACTTCAGACCAGAAGCCAATTTTAGCCGGGCGAACAGCTGGAAGAGCCTCGTCCCAACTTCTCTCAGCCTCCTCCACTGAGGCTAAAAGTGCCTTATGCAAGGCTAGCCAGGTTCTCTGCGAACCTAAAACTTCGCTTCCTACGCAGATGTGGAGGCTAAAACAGAAAGCTCCGTGTGAAGCGTCAGGCAAAGTTCCACCAGGCGAAGTTCCACTGCAACTTCGCCTATCTCGTGAAGACAAAGGCAAACTGTCTATCCAGTTTGGCAGCTTCACCGAGGCTATTAGCCGCGAGGCGGGGGTGATAACTCTGCCTTCGCCTAATTCAGGAGGAGTAACTCCTTGCGCCAACCTCGTTCTCACGAGCGAAGTTACTGATGGCATGGCGAACACAGTGCCAATACCTTAGGGTGTGCGCAAAATGCCCAGCCGCCTCGCTGAAACTGAAGCACCTAGCAGTGCTAACCACCTTCGTACAAGGTGATAAACAAAGCACCACGGCGTGCTTCGCTCCCCGACTCCTCAAGATTTAAGTTCGCTCTTCACAGCGGAGCTAACGAATCATCCCTGGGTGCTGATAGCGGTGCTTATGGAGCTTCAATGCCTGAGGGTGCTACCCAAGTTCTCAGCCGCGAAGATAGAACTAAAACACTATCTAGTGCCAATCACCTCTGTGGTGATGAGAAGAACGAGGCATCGTCCCGTGCTTCACTTTCAAAGCTTGCGGATGCCAAGTCCGCCCCTCACAAGGTTATGAGCAAGAAGGTGGTGTCAAAATTACCTGAACAGATCAATGCGCGATCTACTCGAGTCTCTACACTGAGTCGCTTAAGCTCGGCTAAATCCGACTTGCGAGAGTTCTTAACGAACAAATAAAAGTCGGAATTACTCCAGACTTCTCCCTCTTATTGTGAACAAGTGGAATGTCAGTTGGTGACGGTCCATTCAGTCCACTGCCGACTAGGACCAGTTCCCGCCACTCCTCCAAACCGATAGTCAGTCTTTGATTGAATATCGATGCGAGCTCCTGTGAAGTATCACAAAAGGAGCATATCATGAAATCTACCAGAGCTGCCCTCTGCATCCGTCAATATGATTGAAAGGGGATAGGAATCGCATAGAGGCAGGTGAGCGCCGCGTAGTGCTAACTCTCCTTCCTTCAGTTCTCCAGACCCGGACTATAACCCTGGCTTAGGCCAAGTCTTGGTGGAAGAAGAAGGTGTGTTCTGAAGCATCAGATCTAGGGTTGCAATACCCTATAGTTATGAGCAGCCATCCTCCTCAACTGGAGTAATATCACCAGAACCAATGAGAAGATTATTCTAATAGTCTGATGAGGAGGAGGAAGATAGTAGGTATGCCTCTTCGGTGACAGTCAGCTTGATACGAACGGATAAAGTGTCGGTGCATATGATTGATAATGGTAATGATGACATCCATCAACGATTGGAAGCTCAGGAGCAAACCTCCAAGGCCCAGCAAGAAGCCTTGGACAACATTCAACAGATGCTCGCTCAACTCCTCACTAACTAGAATAACAATGATACCGGGAGTAACCATAATGAGGAGGAACATAATGATGATGAACAACCAAGGCTGAGAAGTCAAAGGAAAGTTCTTCTATGAATGCTAAAGTTCTTAAAGGCATCCAAGCTCAGATCGCATCCCTAACCTAAAGGGATGAACTGAAAAAAGTAGGGCAGTCCGTTCTTACCCCTTGGAATGGGATTCAGTACCATACCCGCCAAAGTTCAAGCCATCAATGTTACATACGTATGATGGTAAGAGCTCGCCAAACCAGCCCATTTACTACTTTCGGTCGTAAACTGGTAACATTATAGATAACAATGCTATTATGGCCAGGCTGTTCATTGGCACCTTGAAGGGGGTGGCATTAGACTGGTTCCGAAGCCTTCCTCCGGGCTCTATCAATTCCTAGATTAACTTAGAAACTCAATATCTTTCTCGTTTCTACAAGGATGATACCGAGGTAACCATGGACAAACTCCTCTCTACCGTGCAGAGGAAGGGCGAATCTGTCAGTGACTACATTGAGCGGTTCAGAAACTTGTCTCTGATGTGCCCACTAGGGATGCCATTGCCCATGCTCTTGCAGACATGTAGGCATAACTTCCTAGACTAAGTGGAGATTCGTATGAGAGCTGTCAAAGTCCATACTTAGAATGAACTAGTCGAGCAAGCAGAGATAGCCGAAAAGTCAGCTAAAAAGTTGAACCGTCTACCCCTAAAGGCAAATGGGGTATGAATAATAAGGGGCGCGGTGACATGGCTCAGTCTTCTCAACCCAAAGGAAAAGAGACTATGTCCGTTGAACTATCGGGGGATGTTCATCCGAAGACCAAGAAGAGCGGCGGCAATAATTAGGAGTTTAAGTTTTCTTTGAAACAATACTCCTTTAAAGATGAACAGGTGGTTATAATATTACATCTACTCCACAAAGGAATAAATTGAAACTGCCAGAGGCTGGACGCCCTAATGAAGTGGGATGCACAAACGATCCTGACTATTGCCTCTTTCAAAGGATGATTCATCATCCTACTTATAAGTGATTTGTCCTCAAGGACAAAATTCAGGCTTTAGTCGATGCGGGAGTTCAGACTCAAAATCAGAACAAAAGAAAGTCACTGCGAACATGGTGACCCACGAGTTTGGCAAGATCCTAAAAGTCACGGTTCCTGATGGGTCTTTCCCAATCCCTAAAGCACAGCTAGAAGTAAGAGATTCTTCAGCTAAAAATCAGGAGACTAAGGGTCTTGTTCCCTTGACATTGGAAATAGGGAAAATCATGTGGATACACCCAGACCTTGCCCAAGACGAACAATGGGATTCAAAGAAATCCAAGCCGAAGGGCAAATCTTGCAATGTTATCTCCATCTCGCCGGAGGACGGCAACGTGACATCAGCTTCTCTTAGCGATTCTAGGGGGGAAAAGCACGCCTGCACAGCGCAAACTGATGTACCTCAGCTAACAAGTACTCGATCTAAAAAAATCATACTTAAAATAGTATGAGAGGATTACTGATGAGACACAACAGCAAACGACGTCAGTACAAGTACCCATGCCAGCTCTGATCCCGACAATGGGAAAAGAGAAGTAGAAAGAAGTCCGGTTTGACCATATCCTGAAGAAGCCTTCAGGCCGGGACTTAATATGCCTTTTCGTTTTGACATATTGGCCCAGGTGGCTAATATCCCCACTCGTATCACCATACACGAGCTTCTTCGCCTCTCAAAAGAGACAAGTGAAGCACTTAGGGATGCACTGGCTAACTCAGAATCATTTCTGACACATATGCCAGAGACCCCTAAGGATGACACTCAGCCCCTTGCTCTGAATGTCATCGTGTACAGTCGAAAGTACCTGCTATTACTTTCACAGCTGAGGACATGCTCCTCAAGGACAATAAACACGATTGACCTTTATACTATACCGGATACATCGGCTCAACATGCATTGAAAAGGTACAGGTTGATATAGGGTCTGCACTCAGCGTCATCCCCAAAAGGCTCCTCTACTTCATTAGCATGCCACTTTATTGATTGTATGTAACTACTACGACGATATACGGTTTTAATGCAGGGAATAGTTACCTTCTTGGAAAGATTCGACTCCGTTGCCGAATCGGGAACCCGAAATCAGAAGTGACGTGTTACATAATTAACACTGACACGTCATACAACTTGTTGCTAGGATGACCTTGGATCCGTGCTAACTAGATTGTTCCCTCTACTCTACACTAGTGCTTCAAATACATTGAAGATGATGCAACAGTACGAACTGTGTTCGCTGAGAAACAACCATTCAAAGGGGTGGAAAACTATTTTACTGATGCTCTCCTATATAAGAAAGTCAGTGAAACATTAAAAGAATCATTGCCTGACAACAATGACAGTGGCAATGAGGCAGATTCAGAGTCTGAAGGAGACGCGCCAGCTACTTTGGTCGGTGAACCAATTGTAGCATGTTTCAATAATCATCAATGTAATAATCCTTCTAAGGATGATGATGAATGGGTGATTAATGACAATGTTTCCTTTGATTTTCCGACGAGTGTCAAATTGTTTGAATCTGTCACCGATAGCTCTCTACACATGCCCTTGCATAAATCAAGCGTGTCAAGTACATCCATGGAATGTATGGAAGGGTCCGTCTCCGTGATCCCTCCATCCAAAGGAGTCAATCACCAATAATATTCGGCAGAGCCCAACTGCAAAGGTCTACGATCATAGACTCGAGTTCAGATTCGGAGACCCCATAAATTTTCAATCACGCGCGATTAGCATAGCATATGATGAGAAAAATGGGATACAGCCTGCAGCGTGGGAATGGCCTGAATTTCAGAAAAGGAAGACGTAATTTTCTGCGTAATTTTGTGCCAAAAGGGAAACCGACAAATTACTATGATAAAACACAAAGGGGGTTAGGATACGTTACACCTCCATCATCTACATCGGTTCGATCTAAAGATAACAAACTGATCCCGTCACGCTCTGCCTCTTCCTCTGAATGAGAGTCGGATGTCAGTGTGGGAACGATGTTCAAGAATCTCACCATTAATATGACTTCAAGTAGCCAATTGGAGCCTGCGGAAGCTACTGATGTTGAACTATGGGCTCAGCAATTGGGTTTTCAGTGGGAAAATGATTCGAACAACGCGAACCACCTACTGAAGACATGGTGATTCAGGTTAACTGGGTAGTCAAGGCACCCTAAACCCATCTTTATAAGTGAGAGCCTATCACTTACAGAGAAAGAAGAATTGATAGTACTCGTAAGGGAGTATATCGATGTCTTCGCATGGAACTACGAAGATATGCCCGGACTTGATTCACAACCAGCCATGCATCATCTGAATATCAAGCCTGACACCAAGCCAGTCAAGCAACAACAATGACGATTTCGTCTAAACATTATGAAAGCTATTGAGACCGATGTTCATAAACTTATTGCATGTGATTTTATACGGGAGGAACATCATCCAGATTGGGTTGCTAACATTATTCCTATTCTTAAGAAGAATGAAAAAATTCGGATCTGTATTGACTACCACGATCTCAATACAGCCTGTCCTAAAGACGAATTCTCATTGCCCATCACTGATGTCATGATTGATAATATATGCGGATTCGAAAGAATGTCCTTCATGGATGGCTTTTCAAGATAATCAAATTAAGATGTATCCAGAGGATGAGAAACATACTTCATTCGGGACACCACTGGGGGTATACTGCTATATCATGATGCCCTTTGGATTAAAGAACGCGGGATGGAATAACTTATCAGCGTGCAATGAGTACAATTTTTCGCGATTACTTCTAAAAGACGGTAGAATGTTTGTCGACGACATTGCTATCAAAAGTCGCGATAAGAATGACCATGTTCGTGACTTAAGAACAATGTTCGACATAATGCGGGCTTATCAACTGAAGATGAATCCGACAAAATCCTTCAAGTTCCTGGGATTCATTGTTACATCAAAGGGAATTCATCTTGACCCAGATAAAGTTAAAGCCATCAGAGCATGCATCTACCTAAGAATCTCAAAGAATTTAGGGGCCTACAAGGTAGACTGGCTTATATCAGAAGGTTCATCGCAAATCTCTCAGGCCACTGTCAACCGTTCACCCGACTCATGAAAAAGAGTGTTTCTTTTGTATAGGATCAAGCCTGTCAAGAAGCTTACGAGGATATCAAAAGATACCTCACTAAACCTCTAGCCTTAGTGGCTCCCACATCAGAAAAATTATTCCTATTTTATGTAAAAGTTATGGACCATTCTCTCGGTGCTCTACTTGCTCAAAAGGATGATAATGGTCATGAATAGGTTTTTATTATTTGAGCAGGACTCTGATAGGGACAGAATCTCGCTATAACCCTATTAAGAAGGAATGCTTAGCTCTTGTCTTTACTATTCAAAAGACACAACATTATTTGGTCAGCCAAACCATACATATCATTTTCAGAGTAAATCCTTTGCATCTTCTCATGACGAAACCAGGATCACTGAATTCTAGATTAGCTAAGTGGGCCCTCCTTCTGTCTCAGTACGACATGCTTTTTGTCCCTCAGAAGGCAGTTAAAGGCCAGGCATTTGCAGACTTCCTGGCTGCTCATCGGTTTCGGAAAGCTCAAAAGTTCATGAAGATATTCCGGATGAGGTTTTCGAATCTAATATAACTTTAGAGGACGAAGTATGACAGATATTCTTCGATGGAGCATCACGAATAGGCCCTAAAGGAAAGATCACTGCTCGTGTGGGGGTTGTAGTTATCTCACCACAAAATCATATCCCTCCTAGGGCATTTTCATTGACGGAATCATGTTCCAACAATATGGCAGAATACAATGCTCTACTCATTGGCCTTCAGCTCGCCCATGAAATGGGGGTACGCTACTCGAAGCTTATAGTGATCAAAACTGATCATTAATCAGGTTAAAGGAGAATATGAGGTCTGTCTTGGAGATCTAGTACCTTATTATCACGCAGTCATCAAAATGGCTAACTTATTCGATGGCTTTTACATTGGCCATGTGTCTCGATCCCAGAATACTAAGGCCAACGCTCTAGCTGCACTAGCAGCCACGTTAGCCTTACCCATCGACACAACGTATCATCTTACAGTGCTACTCGATACTTTGTTTGTCCTAAACATGTTTTGAAAACCAAGGAGGTCCATAGCATCTAGACGGATTTTGAACCGAGAGATTAGTGATTTTCTCTCATTGACTATGCTTTGCATAATATATTACCGGATGACTCTAAAGAAGCGGCATCTATTAGATGAAGGTCTCTCTATTTTTTCTATGATCCAATAGTAAAGACACTCTACCGTCGCTCATATGACAGTATCCTCCTCCGTTGCCTTTCTAATTCAGAGGCACAAGAAGTGCTTAAAGAAGCGCACGATGGCATATGCGGAGCTCATCAGGCAGGCCCAAAACTTAAGAACTGATTACACAGGCTTGGATATTATTAGCCAACCATGATAGCCGATGCCAGCCAATATTTACGAATGTGTAAAGCCTGCCGAATCCATGCAGACTTCATACATCAGCCTCCAGAGTTGCTCCATCCAACTGTTGCTTTGTATCCATTTGAAGCATGGGGAATCGATGTCATAGGGCCGATCAGCCCCTCTTCAACAAAAGGTCACCAGTTTATCTTTACAGTAACGGATTACTTTTCAAAGTGGGCAGAGGCTACCACTTGTGAAAGTTAAAACTTCTAACGTGGTTAATTTTATCAAAAACCATGTCATCCATCGATTTGGTGTCCCTAAGTGGATCATCTATGATAACGGTCCCCAATTTGTGAGCCAGGTATTCTATCGGTTTTGTGATAAGTACTGAATTTAGAATATGGCATCAACTGCTTATAACCCTGCTGATAATGGCTTGGCGGAAGCATTCAACAAGATAATTATCAAGCTACTCAAAAATTCGTTTCATCAAATAAGCGAGACTTGAATGAGAAGCTTAACCACAGTTCGGACCCCGACAGGCAATACACCTTTTTCCTTAGTATACGGGTGCGAAGCAGTCATGCCATTAGAAATTCAGATGTCATCATACGAGTCGCTTTAATGACCAGAATGATAAAGAAGGATAAAGATCGGTTACGTCTTCACGAGCTCAAAGCCTTGGATGAGAAGCGATTACAAGCTCAATAACATATTGAGTTGTATCAAGCGCGAATCTCGAAGGCCTTTAATAAGAAGGTTAAGTAAAGGGTTTTCTAGAAAGGAGCTTTGATTTTAGCTGTCAGACGACCGATGATCATGACGCACAAAATCAAAGGCAAATTTCAGCCCAAATGGGAAGGACCATTTGTGATAGAAACAGTCTATTTAAAGAGAGCATATCTCCATATGACTTCAAACGGTGACGTACTCATGATGCCGATCAATGACAGGTTCTTAAAGAAGTATTACCCTTGATAGGATTCTTCTCACGATCAAGTTAACATTACACCTCTGATCAAGACCTTCAGATCCGAGATATTTAGAAAGAACGCTCCTCTCTTTCTCTAACGGGATCACACTGCCATAAATCATGTCGAGCTGATCGAACACTAGCTGCATTAAAGAAGAATTAAGGTTAGACTTCGGTTTTAGCCTTATCACTCTTCTCCAATTCATGGTTGACTAGTGTC
>JAVJIF010023965.1:0-57850 GCA_038442645.1 Agave tequilana | reverse complement strand
TGCCATTCCTAGCTTCGCAGAAGCTGATCTTAGCCTCGGAGTAAGGCTACTTTCCAGATTTAAACAAATTTGATTCAATCTGTTTCCATATTTTAAGGGACAGTTATACCCTTGCTCTCCCTATAAATAGCCTGCCAGGGGCACAAGGAGGAGGACTTCTTCGAAGAGCTTTTCTGAGGTGATACGCAAGAGAGAAGACTCCACAAGCAGAGACTTCTTCACAAAGCACCGTGCGTTCTGAATTCAGAGACTTTATATAGAGAATTGCTTCTCTAATTAGGGTGCTGATACCCTAATACCTTCTTCTCAAGGAATCTCCGGAACCAGGCGAGAAGGAATTCCTAATTGAAGGCAGGTTTTGAGAAGTAGCAAGAGGGTTTACTACCACCTTCTGTTCTCTGATTCCCCGAACTAGGCGAGAAGGGAATCTCTTCGCTCACATCGTCAAAGGGACAAAGTGGTCGCGCGCGCTGACCAGACTCCTATCGGCACACTTCTCCAGAATCTCTGAGGAGATCTACTTGTAATCTTTTTAAAATACTTATAATTTAGCTCCTCAACTCTTTTTATTGTAAGTTTTCCCCTTTGCAAAATTATATGGAAAACAAGATGGCGACTCCGCTGGGAATCAATTCTCCACTGCCGAGAATCAAGTGTCGTAATGCGGCGAACAGACTTCGGGTCTAACTTTGAAATCAGAAAAGCCGGTGCAGCCAGAGCCCCTCTGGCTAAATCTTCAAAGAAATCTCTGCGGAGACAGGAAAGGTCTCTGCGACCTACTGCGGTTATTTGGCGCAACAGGAAGCACGCCCCAGCCCAAGTCCTGCACTCTCAAGAACTTGGTCGTCTAGTTCGATCAAGGAAGATTTGAAGAAGTCCTCTCTGGGGGTGGCCCATGCTTCGAGCACGGAAGCATCAGAAGTTTCCACGACCAAGGTTTCGAAGCAAAACCAGAAGCAGAATTCTGCCAACACCCTTCAGCCCTCGCGTGTGGCTAGTCAGGTTCCTTGCGAACCTAAGTCTCCTCCGCCAGACGGATGTGGATGCCTAAACAAAGTTTCTGGCCGAAGCCTCGGGCGTAGCTACACCAAAATCACCTCCTTCGCGAAGAAAAAAGAGAAAGATGCCTGTCTGCTCCAACAATGCTGCCGACCATGAAGTCATGACACAATCATACCGTCACCCAATTCAAGAGCAGCAATCCTTGTGCAGCCTCGTTCATATGAGCGAAGCTACTGTACCACAGCATACTCACTGGGTCCATAGCCGCGAGGCTAAGACCAAAGTGTTATCTAAGGCTAATCCCCTTTGCAGCGGCATAGCAAGTAAAGCACCGCAGCGTGCTCCGCTCTCTAGATCGTCAAGCACTAAGCTCGCACCTGTTGGCGAAGCTAGAACTGAAGTACTATTCAGTGCTAATCCCTTCTGCACGGATAAGAGGAACGGAACATCATCCTATGTACGCTTCAGAAAGGCCTCTCCACAGGATTATTTAGGCTCCCATGGGCCTGACTTACGGGAACTCTTGGCGAACAGCGGAAGTCGGTGTCTTTCCGAACTACTTCCCCCTATTGTCAACAAAAGGATGTCAGTTGGTGACAGTCCACTCAACTCATTGTCGGCAGTCAGTTTTTGATTGACTGTCCATACATCTCCCTATGAAGTATCGCAAAAGGAACATCTCACGAGATCCGGCCTCCGCATCCGTCAACATGACCGGAAGAGGGTGAGAGTTACGCATGAAATGTCAACCATCTGATGACACCCCTTCCAGCTCCCCAGATCCAGATTACAGCCCAGGCTTAGGCGAAGTCTTGGTGCCTGAGAGGTGTCTTCCGAAACACCAGATCTAGGGTGGATACCCTACAGTTCGAGCAGCCTTCTTCCTCGACGGCCTTAGCCTCGCCAGAGCCCAGGAAATCACTACGACCATCGGATGAAGAGGACGAAGACAGTGGGTACGCCTCTTCGGCGACAGTTAGCTCAGTGCGAACAGACAAAGCATCAGTCAATATGGCTGATAACCTAACGACGACCTTTGTCGGCTCCTGGAAGCTCGGAGCAAACTTTCAAAACCCAACAAGAGGCCCTGGACAATATTCAACAGATGCTTGCTCGCTCCTCACAATCGCAATGACAATGATGCCGGGAGCAATCACGATGAGGAGGAACATTTCAGCAATGAGCAGCCAAAGACGGAGAAATCCAAAGAGGGTTCTTCCTTAGACGCCGAAGTCCTTAAAGGCCTCCAAGCTCAAATAGCATCCCCAGCTCAGAGGGATGAATTAAAGAAGGTAGGGGCAGTCCATCCTTACCCATTGGAGTGGGATTCGGTGCCATATCCACCGAAGTTCAAACACCAACGTTGCATACCTATGATGGAAGAGCTCACCAAATCAGCACATCTACTACTTCTGGTCTCAAACTGGTAATGTTATAAGCAACGACGCCATCATGGCTAGGCTGTTCATTGGCACCTTAAAGGGGGTGGCATTTGACTAGTTCCGAAGTCTCCCTCCGGGCTCTATCAATTCCTGTATCGACCTGGAAACCCGGTTCCTCTCTCGTTTCTACGAGGACGATACCGAAATAACCATGGACAAGCTCCTCTCCACTGTGCAGAAGAAGGGCGAATCTGTCCGCGACTACATCGAGCGGTTCAGAAACTTATCCTTGATGTGCCCAGCAGGGATGCCATTACCCATGCTCTTACAGACATGCAGGCACAACTTCTTGGACCAAGTGGAAGTTCGCATGGGGGCTGTCAAAGCCCACACCTGGAAAGAATTGGTCGAACAAGCTGAGATAGCAGAAAAGTCGGCTAAAAAGTTCGAAACCATCCGCCCCAAAGGCAAATGGGGTATGAACAATAAAGGACGTAGCGACATGGCGCAGTCTTCTCAAGCCAAAGGGAAAGAGACTATGTCCGTAGAGTTGTCCGGGGACGTGCAGTCGAAAGCTAAGAAGAGCAGCTTCAATAATCAGGAGTCTAAGTTCCCTCCAAAACAGTACTCCTTCAGAGACGATCAGGTGGTCACGATATTCCATTTGCTTCACAAAGGGAATAAAATGAAGCTGCCAGATGCTCGATGTCCCAATGAGATAGGACGCCCAAACGACCCCAAATACTGTCTCTATCATAGGATGATTCACCATCCTACCGACAAGTGCTATGTCCTCAAAGATAGAATTCAAGCCTTGGTCGACGCTAGAGTCCTGACACTAAAGTCAGAGCAGAAGAAAGTCACTGCCAATATGGTGACCCTCGAGTTCAGCAAAACTCCAAAGGTCACGGTTCCTGACGGGACTTATTCAGTCCCTGTGCCACGGTTGGAAGTCAAGCATCCTCCAGCTAAAACTCAAGATAATAAGGGCCTTGTTCCCTTAACATTAGAGACAGGGAAAGTCATGTGGATACACCCAGACCTCGTCCAAGACGAACAGTGGGATTCAAAGAGACCCAAGTCAAAGGGCAAATCTTGCAATGTCATCTCCATCCTGCCAGACGACGGCAATCTTACGTCGGCCTCTCTCAGCGATTCAGAAGGAGAAAAGCATGCTTGTGCAACACAAGCCGATGCGCCTCAACAGACGGGCACCCGATCCGGAAAATCATACTTGAGGCAGTATGAGATGTCTACTGACGAGATACAATAGCAAACGACGTCAGTACAAATACCAGCATCCGCTCCAGTTCCAACCAAGGGAAAAGAAAAGCCTATGGAGGTACGGTTCGACCAGGTGTTGAAGAAACCATCAGGCCAAGGGTTGGATACGCCCTTTCGTTTTGACATATTGGCCCAGCTGGCTAATATCCCGGCTCGTATCACAATACACGAGCTCCTTCGTCTCTCAAAAGAGACAAGAGAAGCACTCAGGGATGCGCTAGCCAATTTAGAATCTTTTCTGACATGCATGCCAAAGGTCCCTAACGAAGACGTTCAGTCTCCTTGCCCAGAATGTCATCACATACAATCAAAGGTGCCCGCCATTACATTCACGGCGGAAGATATGCTTCTCAAATACAACAAGCACGATCGACCTCTGTACTACACCGGATATATCGGTTCAACATGCATCGAAAGGGTACAAGTCGATCCGGGGTCCGCACTAAGCATCATCCCCAAAAGGTTACTTTACTTCCTCGGTATACCGCTATATAGGTTGTCCGCAACCACCACTACAATATACAGTTTCAATGCCGGGAGTAGTCATCCACTTGGAAAAATTCGACTCCGTTACAGAATCGGGAGCCTGAAGTCAGAAGTGACATGCTATGTCATTGACGCTGACACGTCATATAACCTGCTGCTAGGACGACCATGGATCCATGCCAACTGGATCGTTCCCTCTACTCTGCACCAATACTTCAAATATGTTGAAGATGACTCGACAGTACGAACTGTCTTTGCTGAGAAGCAGTCATTCAAGGGGGTGGAAAATTACTTCACTGACGCTCTCCTGTATCAAGAGGCCGGTGGAACACCTGAAGAACCATTGCCAGACGATGATGAAAGTGGCAATGAGGCGGATTCAGAATTTGAAGCAGGCATGCCAGCTATTCTGATTGGTGAACCAATTATAGCATGTCTCAATAATCCCCAATGTAATACTCCTTCAGAGGATGAAGGTGAATAGGTAATTAATGATAATATTTCTTTTGATTATCCTGCGAGTGTTGGGCTATTTGAATCCATTACGGATAGCTCTCTGTACATGCCTTTACGTAAGCCAAGTGCGTCCAGTACGCCCATGGAATCTGCAGAAGGAGCCGCTTTGGTGATCCCGCATCCAAAAGAAGGTCAGTTACCGATAATCTTCGGTAGAACCCAATCACGGGGACCCACGGCTGCAGATTCAAGTTCAGATTCGGACACTCCACAGTTCTTCAATTACGCGCAGCCGGCGCGCCATATTATGAAGAAAATGGGATACGACTTGAAGCATGGAGCAGGCCTGAATTTTTGAAAAGGAAGGCGCAGTTTGATGTGTAACTTTGTGCCTAAAGGGAAGCCTGCAAATTACTATGATAGTACACGCAGGGGGTTGGGATACGTTACACCCACATCATCAGCAACGGTTCAAGCCAAAGACGATGAACCAATTTCATCACATTCAGCCTCATCCTCCGAGTGGGACTCAGATGTCAGTGTAGGAGGAATGTTCGAAAACCTCACTGTTAATATGACTTTAAGCAGTCAATTGGAGCCCGCAGAGGCTGTCGGTGAGGAACCATGGGCCCAGCATTTGGACCTCCAATGGGAAAAGTGATTCGAACTGCGCGAGCCACCTACTGAAGACAAGGTGATGCAGGTCAACTTGGGTAGTCAAGACTACCCTAAGCCCATCTTTATAAGTGAAAGCCTATCACTTACAGAAAAGGAAGAATTGATAATACTCGTAAAAGAGTATATAGCTATCTTCGCATGGAGTTACGAAGACATGCCCGGACTTGATCCACAAGTCGCTATGCACCGTCTAAACATCAAGCCCGACGTCAAGCCAGTCAAGCAGCAACAACGTCGGTTCGCCCAAACATTATGGAAGCTATTGAAGCCGAAGTTCACAAGCTCATTGCATGTGGCTTCATCCGGGAGGAACAACATCCAGATTGGGTAGCTAACATCGTCCCGTCCTCAAGAAGAACGGGAAAATACGGATTTGCATCGACTACCGTGATCTCAATACGGCCTATCCTAAAGATGAATTCCCGCTACCCATCACCGATGTCATGATCGACAACACATGTGGATTCGAAAGGATGTCTTTTATGGACGGCTTTCAGGGTACAACCAGATTAAGATGTATCCCAACGACGAGAAGCATACTTCGTTCCGAACACCATTGGGGGTATACTGCTACACTGTAATGCCCTTCGGACTGAAGAACGCCGAAGCAACCTACCAGCGGGCAATGAGTACGATCTTCCGCGATAATCTCCGAAAAATCATAGAATGCTATGTCGACGACATTGCTGTCAAAAGCCGCAGCAAAGATGACCATCTTCATGACTTGAGAATGATGTTCGACATAATGCGGGCTCATCAGCTGAAAATGAATCTGACAAAATCCTTCTTGGGAGTGTCAAGTGGCAAGTTCCTTGGGTTTATTGTTACATCAAAAGGGATTCATCTTGACCCAGACAAAGTCAAAGCCATTCAAAGCATGCATCCACCGAGGATCTCAAAGAGCTTAGAGGCTTGCAAGGCAGACTGGCTTATATCAGAAGATTCATCGCAAATCTCTCAGGCCGCTGTCAACCGTTCACCCGACTCATGAAAAAGGGTGCTTCCTTCGTATGGGATCAAGCTTGTCAAGAAGCTTATGAAGACATCAAAGGTACCTCACAAAGCCTCCAGTCTTAGTGGCCCCTACATCAGGGAAACCATTTTTGCTTTATGTAAAAGCTATGGACTATTCTCTCGGTGCCCTCGTCGCTCAAAAGGAGGACAATGGTCACGAGCAAGCCATTTATTATCTAAGCAGGACTCTCATAGGAGCAGAATCTCGCTACAATCCTATCAAGAAAGAGTGTTTGGCTCTTGTCTTTGCTGTTCAGAAGACACGATATTATTTGGTTGGCCAAACCATACATGTCATCTCCAGGGTGAACCCATTACGTCTCCTTATGATAAAGCCAGGATCACTGAATTCAAGATTGGCTAAATGGGCACTTCTTTTGTCTCAATATGACATGATCTTTACCCCTCAGAAGGCGGTTAAAGGTCAGGCCCTTGCAGAGTTCTTGGCTGCTCATCCAGTTCTGGAACATTCAAAACTTCACGAGGATATTCCAGATGAAGTCTTCAACTCCCCTCAGAGGAGGAAGTGTGGCAGATTTCTTCGATGGAGCATCGCGAATGGGCCCTAAAGGCAAGATTATTGCCAGAGTGGGGGTTGTGTTTATCTCCCCACCGAATCATGTCCTTCCCAGAGCATTTTCTCTAACGGAATCGGCTCCAACAATGTAGCAGAATATAATGCCCTGCTCATTGGTCTTCAGCTTGCCCATGGAATGGGGGTACGCTACCTTGAAGCCTACGGCGATTCAAAACTGATCGTCAATCAGGTTAAAGGCGATATGAAGTTCGCCACGAGGATTTGTGCCTTATTACCATACAGCCATCGAATTGGCTAACCTATTTGAAGGTTTCTACATCGGGCATGTGTCTCGATCTCAGAATACCAAGGCGGACGCTCTTGCTGCATTAGCAACAACACTAGCCTTGCCAGCACACCGAGTATCACCTCACAGTCGCAACTCGACATCTTGTATGCTCTAAGCATATGCTAAGAACCCGACAAGTCCATAATGTCTCCACGGATTTTGAGCCGAGAGATTGGCGATTTTCTCTCATCGACTATGCCTTACATGGTCTGCTGCCAGACGATCCTAAAGAAGCGGCATCTATCAGACGAAGGTCTCTCCGTTTCTACTACGATCCAACTCTAAAGACACTTTACCGTCGTTCATATGACGGTGTCCTCCTCCATTGCCTGTCCAATTCAGAGGCACAGGAAGTGCTTAAAGAAGCACACGACGGCACTTGCGGAGCTCACCAACCAGGTCCAAAGCTCAAGGACAGGTTACATAGGCTTGGATATTTTGGCCAACCATGATAGCCGATGCCATCCAATACGCACGAAGGTGTAAAGCATGCCAGATTCATGCGGATTTCATACACCAGCCTTCGGAGTTGCTCCACCCGACTGTTGCTTCATGGCCATTTGAAGCATGGGGAATAGATGTCGTAGGGCCAATCAGCCCCTCTTCGACAAGAGGTCACCGTTTATCCTGGCAATAACCGATTACTTTTCAAAGTGGGCGGAGGCTATACCATTGGCTGAAGTCAAAACCTCTAATGTGGTTAATTTCATCAAACACCATGTCATCCATCGATTTGGTGTCCTAGGCGAATCATCCACGACAACGGTCCCCAATTCATAAGCCAAGTATTCTATCGGTTCTGCGATAAATATCGAATTCAGAATGTGGCTTCAACTGCCTATAATCCCGCCGCTAATGGCCTGGCGGAAGCATTCAACAAAACGATCATCAAGCTACTCAAGAAGTTCGTCTCCTCGAATAAGCGATATTGGGACGAAAAGCTTGGTGAATGTCTTTGGGCCTACCGAACTACGGTTCGACACCGACAGGCAATACGCCTTTTTCTCTGGTATATGGGTGCGAAGCAGTCATCCCATTGGAAATCCAGATGCCGTCATTGCGAGTCGCTCTGACCACTAAGATCATATCAGAGGACAATGATCGGTTGCGTCTTCAAGAGCTCGAAGCCCTAGATGAGAAGCGATTTCAAGCTCAGCAACACATCGAGTTGTATCAAGCTCGAATTTCAAAAGCCTTCAATAAGAAGGTCAAACAGAGGGTCTTCCAGAAAGGAGACCTGGTTTTAGCCGTCAGACGACCGATGATTATGACGCATAAGACCAAAGGCAAATTTTAGCCTAAATGGGAAGGACCGTTTGTGATAGAAACAGTCTATTCGAACGGAGCATACCGCCTTATGACTTCAGATGGCGACCTACTCATGATACCGGTCAATGGCAAGTTCTTGAAGAAGTATTATCCCTGATTAAGGATCCTTCTTATGATCAAGTTAACATTACACCTCTGATCAAGACCTTCATATCCAAAGTATATGAAAGAGAGAGCCTCTCTCTTCCTCCAAGCGAGATCATACAACCATAACCGGTAGGAACCTGGCCATACACTGGTTGTCTTAAAGGAGAATCAAGGTTATGCATACATTAACCAGATGATCCAACATCCTTAACGATTAAGGATAGAGGAAAATGTTGGCTTTAAGTCCAACATAAGTCCTCAACAATTCATCATGCTGAGGGGAATAGCATGGCTAGCCCAACTCAAACGGTAGTTGGTAAAGGTATATCAAACCCGTTGACAGCTGAGGATTTGCTAAAAATCATAAGGGACCTGTTTCCATTTGATTCCCTCTCCAAATCACTTACCAATTCTCATCCACAGAATGGTAAGACCATATATACATTTCGCTGTTACGTTAACAATAAACCTATGACAGCGATTCTCTCGTTTCTCCCTGTGAAAACGAGATCTCCAAAATCACCTACCAATTCTCGTCCATAGAATGGTAAGACCACATATACACTTCGCTGTTATGTTAACATTAAACCTATGACAGTGATTCCCTCGTTTCTCCCTGTGAAAACGAGATCTCCAAAATCACTTACCAATTCTCATCCATAGAATGGTAAGACCACATATATATTTCACTGTTACGTTAACATTAAACCTATGACAGTGATTCCCTCGTTTCTCCCGTGAAAACGAGACCTCTTCCCAAACTCCATTCCAACCTTGAGCTTGGTGGCGTCTCAATCGGTTATGTCATTGCGACCTCTGAACTAGACAGACAACCGAGTCTCAATTTGAGCTTGTTGACATTTACAAAAGATAAGTCTCAATTCCGAGCCCTGTTGACATTTACAAAAGACAGGTCTCGATACTTGTTGACATTTACAAAAGATAAGTATCACCAACTTTGAGCTTGGTGGCATCTCAATCGGTTATGTCATTGCGACCTCTGAACCAGCAGACAACTAAGTCTCAACCCCGAGCCTGTTGACATTTACAAAAGACAGGTCTCGTTACTTGTTGACATTTACAAAAGACAAGTATCACCAACCTTGAGTTTGGCAGCGTCTCAATCGGTTATGTCATTGCGATCTCTGAACCAGCAGACAGCCAAGTCTCAATTTCGAGCTTGTTGACATTTACAAAAGACAAGTCTCAACCTCGAGCCTGTTGACATTTACAAAAGACAGGTCTCGATACTTGTTGACATTTACAAAGACAAGTATCACCAATCTCGAGCTTGGTTGCGTCTCAATCGGTTATATCATTGCGACCTCTGAACCAGCAGATAGCCAAGTCCCAATTTTGAGCTTGTTGACATTTACAAAAGACAAGTCTCAACCCCGAGCCCTGTTGACATTTACAAAAGACAGGTCTCGATACTTGTTGACATTTACAAAAGACAAGTATCACCAATCTCAAGCTTGGTGGCGTCTCAATCGGTTATGTCATTGCGACCTCTGAACCAGCAGACAGCCGAGTCTCAATTTTGAGCTTGTTGACATTACAAAAGACAAGTCTCAACCCCGAGCCCTGTTGACATTTACAAAAGACAGGTCTCGATACTTGTTGACATTTACAAAAGACAAGTATCACCAACCTTGTGCTTGGTGGCGTCTCATTCGGTTATGTCATTGCGACCTCTGAACCAGCAGACAACCAAGTCTCAATTTTGAGCTTGTTGACATTTACAAAAGACAAGTCTCAACCCCGAGCCTTGTGACATTTACAAAAGACAGGTCTCGATACTTGTTGACATTTACAAAGACAAGTATCACCAGCCTTGAAGCTTGGTGGCTCCTCAACCAGTTATGTCATCGCGACCTCTGAATTGACAGCTGCCAAGTCTCAGCATTCAATCCAGCAAAGGACTATTCTCTCAAATGGCACCAATACAATTCGGAACCGACAATTCAGAAAGTGGAACAATTTGGGGATTCGACAGGGAGTCAAAACAAAATTATTATTTTCATTGATTCCAAAAGGATGGGATACATGGAGGCACATATATTACAACCTACGGGCGTACATTATAAGATCTGATCCGCTCTTCAAGGGAAGCCAGCCTCGTCCTCCTATCATTGGCAGCCCGGACAAGCGCCTGCGACCTCAGCTCAACCTCATTAAAGTTCGTCGCCTGGGCCAAACGAGCTTCGACCTCAACCAAGGTTGCCCTCTGAGCTAACTCCTGCCGCGAGAGTTCGTCACTCTGGGCCTTAAGCTGCTCAAGCCGCGTAGTCTCTTCAAGACGCACTGGTTCAGCCCTGGATAAGAGAAGATTTGCCTTCCTGATCATCTCCTTGGCCTTCCCAATTTTGTCTTCAACGTCAAGAAGAGCACTGGTGGAGGCATCAATGGCATTCCAACCTCTACTTTCCTTATCTCCAAGGATTTCAAGTCAGAAGAAATAGCCTTAGCAACCTCCTGAGCAGCAAGACGGGCTTCATGCATTTGAGCGATAAGATGCGCAAGCTGTTCACTAACCGAAGACTCCAGGTCTGAGCGGCTAAGACGGCGCCATTCCTCTACGTCCCTCTCAAATTGGTCTACCAGGAGTTCCAAGGCAGTGGCCTGGTGGTACCCTTCAAGGTCCCGAATACTTTCATTACTGCGGGAGAGGACCACCTTTAACGTTGAGAACGACATAGTCGAACCTTTTAAGACCAGGTCGATGGATCGCCCTAAGCCTTTATAAAAGATATCGACTATGTCACCTATAAAATCATTTTCAATCTCGACCACTTCTGGTAGACGGACAACCTCAGGAAAATCCACCAGCCTGGTTGACACCACTGTGGAAGGAACGCCGGGAACACCGGCTGCAGCAGCATGACAAATCATCGTTGAGCTCGGCGAAGTCCTCATTGAAACCAGTACACTAGCCACCGCTGAGGTAGGACTAGTGATCATCTCCTGAACAGCAGGCTCAACCACCAGCGTTGGGGAAGAAGGGCTTGTAATCACCCTCAGCTCTGCACGTGCCATAACTGACGGCGCCTCACTTGTTGATATAGTTGGGAGTGAGGACACCTCCGGGACTACCACCCCTTCAACCTCTGTTCCTTTGGCTAGCTCAGGCCGATAAAGGGGCAAATCACCATACAGCGCGTCCAATATAGCAGCATCCGCCGCAGTCGAAGTGCTTATATTACCCCTGGACTCCTCAGGAAGATCAACTGGTTCCCTTGAAGTTGACGCACCCTGAGGCGGAACAACTACAACAAAATTGTGTTTAGGCAAGACACAACAGGCAGTAGAAGCCAAAATGTCAGAACAATACCAAAAGACGATGTGCCTCAAACATCTCGGCAGCCGCATCAGTCTCCATGGGCTCCATCGGAAAATTCTTTGCGGAGTCAACACGAATGGCCGGCTGCTTTCGCTTGCCGAGTCTCCCGTAGACCATCCAATAGAGCTTGACGCTACAGGACTTCTTTTGGAAGTCCCAGCGCCCGAAGGACCAATGTCAGCCGCATCACCTCCGGACTCCTCCGGGAGGGCAAAAGAGCCAGCTTAGTTTCATAAGTAAACAGGGGATCATAATTTCCCCTTGCTCTCCAGCGACCCAACTCCTATATCAAGAAGCAAATAATGAGCTATCCGGAACACATAGAAGATATATTACAAAGACGAAGCTCATCTTACCTAAGTTCGGAGCAACTTCACCAGTAGTCGGTTCAGCAACCGATGGTTCAACTACTGAGGGGACAAGAGGAGGAATCGCCACAGATGGTTCGCCCTCTACAACAACCGTAGGAGCTCGGCGACGGGGCTTCTTCACCAACTCCTTCCTACGAGACCCACCTGTCCGTTTGTGCTTAAGAGGAACGTCGGAATCCTCCTCCTCCATTTCTCCTACATGTCTTAGGGGAACTGTCCCCATCACGCCAGAACCGGCTGCAGAAGCCCCGGCACCTGTCTCCACTTCAAAGCGAGGACTTTCTGCATCCGAGGCTTCACTGTCATCCACAGCAACGAATTCCTCCATGCCTGGGACGCGAACCCTCTTACCTTCCCTTCTCTCTGAGACCTTCTGCTTTAGCTGCTGAGAAATTAACTTCACACCAGAGCTGTTAGCATTGAATCCAAGGGGTGTGGAGTTGGCAATTCCATACCACTGGCAGAAGCTCAGGGTCATTAGAAGATTGGGAGTCCTCAACGGCGTACGCAGCCGCGCCCCAGTACAGCCTGTAATGAAGAATCGCCAGGCACAGGCTCCATCAATGAGGCTTTCCATGAAGGCCAAATTGAGATTGGGTTGCCCACGTACAGTTGGTCATATCCAAACTGTCGAGCAATCCGACTTGGGACATAAGGCTCCAAGTAGCAGCTATCCCCGCTCCCGGTATAATAGATGTGAAGGCCGGATGCTGACCAGCCACTCAAAAACTCCCCGGCTCAGGGACGAATGCCCCTCCCCCGCATCTTTGAACTCTTCCTCATAGCCTGCACCCGAATACAGGGAAAACAGCGGAAGAGACTATAGACGTCATAGCGACGTACTAATTTACGGGCCTCAGCCACGTAAGTCTTCTGCCATGAGCATCCTTCGAATCGGCGGAGGAGCGCCATTCGAACATCTTGTGGGGGATCCTCTCCAGCTTTAATTAAAGAAGGACATTGCAGGGTGAACCACGCCATCAAGTAAATATACGGAAGACCTATTCTGGGTTAGGTCCGTCGCGGGGTGAAATGGTCCCCTTTCCACGCTTCGTCGTTGGTGGCCTGCAAAAAGCCTCCGCCAATGCACGAAGGCCTCTCTGGATACAGCACACCATGGCCGAGAGAAGTCCCAGAGGACGACCATGAACCAAACGAACAACGGGCAGCAAAACATTCAGATGAACGACATCACCCGAGGAAGACGGCACCATGCACCTCTTCAGCCAGACTGTTAAGAAACCAGCAAGTAGTGCCTTCCGGGACATCGGCCGGCGAGCCTGATGATGGAAACTCCGAAAGACATCACCATGCTCATAGGGACCATCGTCTTCCTTCACAATTAGATCCCCTTGGAAATGCTTTTGCATCCGGTCAAAGATTTCTTCATCAACAACTCCATAGTGAGCCGCTTCAGGAGTGTTCTCCATATCTGGGAACAAATAATCTCCCCAGCTCTTCAAGCTACAGGAGGTTCCCTTACTGCCCCCATGCATACTGGAGCAAATGTACAAGTGGCACATTAACTCCCGGTAGGTCTCGAACAAGGCAGGCTCCTGCTTCTCCAGAAGAGCCAATTCCGCCTCGCACGGGAAGTATTCTTCATATGGGAGAGACCCAAAAGGCAGAGCGAGACTTCCCACATCTCATGCAAGGCCATACCCAACTCACCGACAGGGTGAAGAAGGTCCCTGAAGCTGGGCAATACAATTCAAAGATGGCGTAGAAGCACGCCGCGTTCATCTCAATACCGTAGCAGGTCGCCCTGACGGCCTCATAGAGGTTCAGCCTCTCCAAATCCTCCTCGAAATGAGCGAGGATGTATACAGTTAAATCCCTCCACCATGCCTTCGGAGGGTGAATCCAGCCTGGAGTCCTGAAGTCAGTAGCTGGGTAGTTCCCATTGACCTTGCAGAATTGGTTGCCAAAGGTCAGCGCCACAGCAGGATTCTCTCCCACTGGGATCTCTCGCGACACATTCCCAGGATGTAGACCCATTATGCAGCGAGGAGGCCCCGCTCTTGCATAACCAGGAGATTGAAGTATCAATTTTCCTATGTGGACAGAGTCAGTACTCCAGCTCACGTCCCACGACATCTTCCGAGCCTGCATCACGCATTGGAAGGAAGACAAAGAAAAGTGACGCTTGTTGGACGGATGGTAGAACTTCTCACCATCCAACTGAAAAATCCACTGCCCTTCCCCTGCCAGTAGTTGGTGATCAGGGTCTGGTGCGGCATCCCCGAACATGAAGTCGGGCTTCCTGTAAGTTCGACGGTCAATATCTTCAAGGGGAGCCGTAGTCAAAATACTCCTCGTGGTGTATTGATCACCACCATGAATAAGCGTGTCTTGGACGACGGAACTCCGCTCACTAAACAGAGAGGCCTGCCCTTGAAATGCAGGCTGATATTGCCGTCCGATCCCCTGGTCATCCCGAATAGGCTGTTTAAAGGACCAGGAGTGTAGTGCACTGCAGAAGCAAAAAAGGAATTATGATTAGTACATCAGCAGAGGCGAACACAAAGACACAAGTTTCTCCAAGGCATAGCCTCGCCCTTTGAGCGAAGCTAGCAAGGCAATAGCTTCAACAAAGCTTAGCCTCATAGTCAAGTCCGCATTTCGCAGGAATGTTCAAGTGTTAGCTTCGCGTCGAGAAAGCTTAAGCAGAAGGCGGTACAGCCCCGAGGACTAACTTTGTCAAAAGGGCATTATGGTCATTAATCCTTTACGGCCACGATTGAAGGGACAGATCCGTATCCTGTTGTTCAACAGGATGAAAACAGCCCAAGTGATAGCTTCGCCTAGAAGCTTAAAGAAGAACTATTCAGTTCTTAGATCCCCGTCCGAGAAAATAAGGGAAATTCAGGGAAATGAATTCCCTAACAATAACAGATCATGCTCGATTGTTCTAGATTCATCCAAGGTAGCCAAATATCGGCTTTAAAAGAGAGACGGCAGTCTCTAATCGAAAGGGAAAGATCCCTACCGGCGATTGGTCATTCAATGACCGGAGGAGGAGAAGGACCCTCCGCTGCAGAAGTGGCCACTTCTTTTCCCGCTCGTCTCTTGGGCGCCATTGAAGAGCTATGGAAGCTTTCAAACTTTCTAAATGGAGAGGAAAGAGGAAGAAGAAGAGTCAAAGGTCTCTAAAAATTTCAAGTAAAGAGATCTGCTCTTTCTCAGCCCGATCGGGCTTTTATAGGCCAATGAGCGCCTGAAACGATGCCTTGTAAATAGTACAGGCTGTCATTTCAAATTAATTCGAAACGCCGCCTAAAGCGCCTTCCCGAGAAGCGCTGCTTCAGCCACTAAGGGCTAACCTCGCCATGAGTCAAAGTGCGGACTTCGCACAAGTTCATCAAGAACTCCGCCAAAAGGGTTGCCTTAGCCCGCTAAAGGCACAGTTCGCCGACATGCCAGTTTCGCGCGAAGCTCATTCAAAAAGGACCCTGTCCTTAACTCCGCACGAAGTTCAGCCCCGTTATAGCCAAATTCTCAATGAAGGAAGGCAAAAATCAAATGAGCAGAAAATGAACTTTCATTGATTTAAGAGCAAAGGTACATTGATATTACATCAAGGTTGCGTTTCGTACAACAGATTCGGTTGCTCAGCAAGATCATTTGCGCAAAAGGCAGACAAGTGGTTTTATCTGTTTCCAAGCCAGACCAACTGGACACGAAAGGCCTTCCTCCTGCACAAGGCGGTAATCCTTCACATAAGGACAGATGGTGCCACCAGGACAGATGGTGCCACCAGGACAAGGTCAGTGATCTCACAGGTGACGTCCGCTTTCCCGAAGTGGATCATCTCAGATAAGCGACCACCAGCCTCGCCTCAAAAGGGATCATCTCAGATAAGCGACTGCCAACAGCCTCTGGGACACGCATCAGCTGCCCCAATTTGTTCCTCCTGCTTAAAAGTAAAGCTTCAACTGGGAAAGCGTAAGGTAACTTTTTGGTCTCTTTCATCAAGTCACAAAGTTGGCGAACATAGCTCACTGCAATGCAAATCAGAACAGATTGGCAGTTAAGCACGGAAAAAGCTGCAAAAATACTAAGTCAGATTCTTTGGGGCGAAGCGATCCAATTTCAGTTAAAGCAGAGGATAAGCCTCGCTTGTACAGCAGTGATGGCTAGCTCAACAAACGCCAAGTCCTAGCCTCGCCTATATGGCTAAGCCAGACTGATCCTAGGGGACACAGTCTCAGCCCCACCTATATGGCAAGACTGGCTCAACCTTGAAGAAATTAAGTCCCAAGTTCTGCCTGTGTAGCGGACTTAACATGCAGTGATCTTTCTTTGATCAAGTCAAGATGATAGCTTCGCTGGAAAGCGATGCTGAAATCCTTAACAAGCAATCAGCTAATTGCAAAATAAAGAACAAGGAAAACTGATCCCTGAAGCAGCTGTTAAAGCTAAGTTAAGGGAGATGAATTCCCTAAAGTTGGTGAAGTCGTTGAATGATCAAGACTTACCGGTCCTTGGCCGGATGATAACCAGAGTGGGCATTCCCACTAGTTCAGAGATCTGAGTATCTCTCTCAACCAAGAGAAGAAGAGAAGAGCAGATCACTTCTCTTCAGAGGACCTCAAGTGTCCTATTTATAGGCCCCATGGCCTGAGCGCTGCCGCCTCAAGCATGGAAGCACGAGCGCATTTAAGGCATTTACTGCGCCTTGAGAAAAGGGACGATTTCCCTTGGAACCGTGCAAAGGAAGAAGCGTCTCCCTCATAAATGCACTCATGACGCCTTGAAGAGAGGGAATATCCTCCCTTGGAAACGCGTGAGGGGAGAATATCTCCCTCGATCAGTGCGAGAGAAGTGATCCTTCTCGTAACCGGCCCACGGCAGTTGGCCTTGGGAAAGCACAGATGTTCCAGAGCGAACCTACCTAGCCGCGAAGTTACCTAGACGCGAATCTACATGATTCCTCAGCGAATCAACATCCCAAAGCAGGATTAAAAGCGAAGCTGAACTCAACCATCATGGCGACGTTCGTACTTCACACACCACCAATCAAAGCAGTTCAAAGTATTTCAAAGTCTGAGCCATTGCAGACTTCTGAAAACTTTGAAGGGGGTCTTGTTGA
Organism: Agave tequilana; assembly: GCA_038442645.1. NCBI lineage: Eukaryota > Viridiplantae > Streptophyta > Magnoliopsida > Asparagales > Asparagaceae > Agave > Agave tequilana. The sequence goes on along the minus strand of JAVJIF010023965.1, from coordinate 40,463 downwards.
CACTTAAAAAAGACAAGATTCTTACTGGTCCGAACAATGTCTAAACTTGTTGACATTTACAAAAGACAAGTGACAGACGAGCTGAAGACCAGTTTTCACCCATCTCCGAGGGACAGGGAAGCAACTTAGACTCCACTGATCCAGCAAGCAGACAGTGAACCTGAATTGTTTCTGAACAGACCTCAGCAGGTCTAAGATGCTAGCACTTAGCATCACATGAGCCCAAAGGGATAGCCTCGTCTGAGAGGCTAAAATCATCCAACTTCGCCTTGAAGCCATTCAAAGCCTCGCCAGGAAGCTAACTCAAAGCTTCGCCAGAGAGAGTTAACTTCGCTTGAAGCCACACGCAACTGCGCAGAAGGATGTTCGGTAGCTTCGCCACAGACGACATTTAGCTCCGCCGAAGAAGCCTTCTTTTGACTTCGCCATATGCGCCTTCCAGCTCCGCTGTGAGCTCAACGCGGTAGCTCCGCTGTTGGTCTGCTATGGTCAACCTTTGACCAATCAAATCTCCAGATGAGATCAGATCTAATCAGATCAAATCCAATTAAGATCAAATCGGAGATCAAATTCGGCAGTTGATTGTCACAATCTCTTGACTCTCCTAAAACGAGTAAGAAGATCACGGGAAATCCTCCAACGATATGGAAAGGATCAAAACAGATCAAGAAGATCAACCGACCTGCCATTCCTAGCTTCGTAGAAGCTGATCTTAGCCTCGCAGCAAGGCTACTTTCCAGATTTAAACAGATTTGATTCAATCTGTTTCCATATTTTCAAGGTACGGTTATACCCTTGCTCTCCCTATAAATAGCCCGCCAGGGGCACAAGGAGGGAGGACTTCTTCGAAGAGCTTTTCTGAGGCGATACGCAAGAGAGAAGACTCCACAAGCAGAGACTTCTTCACAAAGCACCGTGCGTTCTTGAATTCAGAGACTTTATAGAGAATTGCTTCTCTAATCAGGATGCTGATACCCTAATACCTTCTTCTCAAGGAATCTCCGAAACCAGGCGAGAAGGAATTCCTAATTGAAGGCAGGTTTTGAGAAGTAGCAAGAGGGTTCTACCAACCTTCTGTTCTCTGATTCCCCGAACCAGGCGAGAAGGGAATCTCATTGCTCGCATCGTCAAAGGGACAAAGTGGTCGCGCGCTGACCAGACTCCTATCGGCACACTTCTCTAGAATCTATGAGGAGATCTACTTGTAATCTTTTTAAGAATACTTGTAATTTAGCTCTTCAAACTCTTTTTATTGTAAGTTTTCCCCTTTGCAAAATTATATGGAAAACAGCTTATTTGTTTGTTTTCTTTATTTGTGTTTGACATTTCTTGTGTGATATGGTTTATAACAACAATTTTTTCAATTTTAATGGTAATCCATGTTACACCCTAACCTCTTTTTCGAATATTACTAACCCGTATATCATTACTTTAACCAATCTAGTGAGCCGGATTGGTCTTATCTGAATCATTACATGCCCCAGTCCCAATACTATGAACAAGACCAGAATAATCATCACTACTCTTCATAGAGTCAATGGGGATACAACTCCCCCGAGTCATATTGTCAACCATCGTACCAACATCTAGCTTCTTATACTCCCTCTCCGAACAACCATTAGAAGAATCAATTGACTGGGAAAATAGGATGGAAGCCTTAGATGAGCTTGAGCGATGAATTCAAATTTTAGAAGACTCAAAATTCCGTCAAAATTTTCGAGTTACAGATCTTTACTCTATGTTTCAAGAAGAACATGCTGACTTAGAAAAGAGTATGGAATCCATGATTCAATTCCAAAATGATCCACTCGATATGATAGAAGCAAGACTTAGTAGATTGGAAAACATGCGTAGGAATAAGAAAACTCTCCCTACCCAATATTTAACTATTCTCGACACTTCTAGCCATATTGATGAAAATCAAGAATCATGACATCTTGAAGACTTTGATCAAGATTCAATTTCACAGCAAAACCTTGAACTTGACCAATATCAACCCATTGACGAATTGGTAAGTTTTCATTTTAATGAGATTGAACTTGATCATGAATGTGAACCGGATCCCCAACTTTGTGATTCAGTTTTCATTTTCGAATCTATGTTGACTCCGGTATTCTTACCCAATTTGGACCAATTTCCTGAGCCAACATTTATTCCCGTACTCATAGATCTAGAAATAGAATCACCAATTTTGGATAGTCACATTCCATTGATGAGAAAAGAATGTGAATTTCATTTTTAGACCTGGACTCAACTCTTGAAGCAAAACTGACTCTCGAACCCAAAGTTGATTTTTTCGAGTTAGTATTGGTTCCTGAACTTATCATTCTTGAGCCCAAGTCAACCATTCCATCGTCAGATTCTTTTGTTGGCTATAGATATAGACCATGATGACTCCGTGATGATTTTTCAAGACTGGTCATGTAAAGGGAGTAAGTTTAATGATAGGATCTTTCATAATCATATTCATATTGGAGACTGAAAGTATGTAAATAGAAAACAAGTCAATAAAGGTGGATTCCGTGAACCACCACATTATCTTGATTGGTTAACAATGCTTGACCCATAAAACCACCACTGGACCACTACCATAAGATAATATTTTCCTTCCCTTTCTTCTTTTTCATGCATGTATGCATTAATTCATACATTGAGGACAATGCATGAGATAGATGTGACGAGGGTTCTAACATAACTTAGGTTTTTCTTTTATTAAAAAAATTTTTGTTAACATTTTCTTTACTTTTAAAAGCTTTTTGAAAATAGAAACAATATTTTGACATATTTTTTGTAAGAAATTAAGTCAGTTTTAAGGAATAGGAAAATCATACTTAGGATTTCTTATACTTGGTCAAAATAAGATTATTTGTTTGATTTTCAAGGTTAGTAAGAAAATTTAGAAAAGTAATTTAGTCTTGATTTTTACCTTGATGAAATATGCATGCTTTATACACTTACACACTTAGGGTTCAAAAACAAAGATTCTTATGTCTTATTAATATATATATATATATATATATATATATATATATATATATATATATATATATATATATATATATATATATATATATATATATATATATATATAATATCAAAAGTCCTATGATTACCTGGGTATTTGTGCCTCATAAAGCATAAGTATCCACACCTAAAACCGGTTCATAAAATAAAATTCTTAGTTTTGTGGCCTTGTTTGCTCGTCCTTAAGTCCTTGGGGTTTTTCTCACCCGGTGCCCTAAGACCATTTGGTTTGGGAGTCACCGATTAAAGGCTCGTTACATGGGCAGATTAGAAAACCTAATTGAACTAAGGATAATATCAAAATAAACAAAAAAATAAATTTTTTTTTAATGCCACTCTTTATACACATGCATGCATACATACATACATGCTAAGAAGTTGGGCTAATACATCCTAGTCTTCTTGGATTTACATATATGATTTAAACTCTATTTGACCATTGAACAACTAGTCTTCTTGGTTATGTTATTGGAAATTGTTCATTTTCCACTTAATTGCATGATCAACAAGATTCAAAATTGCCCAAATTCTTAAAGACTAGTCATCTAGGATGCGGTCATGATATTGTCAACTCATGTAATTTCTTTGAGGAGTCACCTTAGGGTCAGTTTACACGCACATGCATGGGGGTATGGGGGGCGCTGCGCTCACTTTGATACTTTCAGAAAGATAGTCTCAAATATCAAGCGATTACAATAAATATTGGCAATATCATATTGGATTTTAGGGTATCTGATACAATATTAAGCATGTAATATCAGCTGATGTCAGAGTTGGTATGGCTGATACTGTCAGCCGATATGGGAGATATTGATACTAAAAACTTTTGGCTGATAATGATGCCGATTTTGAGATTTTAAAGCATAATTTGGAGTCAAATTCTCCTATTCAAATTTAGATGTAGAATTTTAAATGGAAAATCCATTCGATTAAATGGGAATTCATTTTAAGCTTATTCGAAGCAACCGAGAATGTGACTTGTTTGACATCATAAAATTTTAGGCCTTGTTATTTGTATCGAATTTGAGATTATAAAATTGCTTTATTAAAGAAATTGAATTTGAATGGATTTTCAACACATGGGTTCGTATCTGTTGTGTAAGTGGTACTGTATTTGGCACTAAAGCTGTTCCTATGGCAGTCCTTACTAGTATAGGACAAATTCAAATTTAATTTGGATCCTACCATTCTAAGTTAGGGTAAATATACAAAACCCCCTTATTCGGTGATGCCTCTAATATTCATATTTGTTCACTTCCCCTGCTTCCACTATCAATTCCTTAGCTTCTATTAACTTGTTCAATGTCATAAATGCCTTTATTTGTAAAAAAATGTTTCCGCCTTCTTCCTCCTCCCCAAAACCCAATTCTCCTCCCTTAAATCCAAATCCTCATGAGCCTCTCTCTTCTTTTCTTTCTTTTCTCTCCATCATAAAACCCTTCTCTCCTCCAAATGCATAGAAACCCTCTTCTCTAGTGAGCCTTCCCCAATACACACATAATGTCTTGTCTTATGTTATATAACTCAACAAGAATTATAATCAAAATTTTGTGGCAGATCTGAGATGGATAAGAAAGAAAAGAGGTGTCGAGATTAGGACAAGACGATGTTAGGATTTTGACTTAAATACGTCATGGAGGTAAATAAAAACTTTAGAGATTAAGAACTGACAGTTGTGCATAGTTAGTGCACAGTTTAGTCGACTAATATCATCTCAGTAGTCAACTAATAGCACAAACAGAGAGTAGATACATCTCAGTAGTCGACTATATAGTCGACTAATGAGCATGATTAGTTGACTAATAATTGGATTAGTCAACTAATGGCGTTGCTGGCAATTTCCTTCTCTGGATCTGTTTCTAGTTTGAGTTGAACTCGAGTTTCTTTCTCTTCTGAGGGGGTAATGTTCGTATTGCTGGAGTTTGTGTAGGACTGCAATGATCCTATGGTCTATAAATAACCCCTCGGGGTGGCCTTCAAAGTACTATAAAAATATTGATTTGATATAATTCCTAAAAGGTGACAATCAATATAAGTGAGAGATTCGTGACAGAAGTTTTAGCCATAAGGTTTCGCTGTTCTAGGCGACCAGTAAAAGGCTTGAAATCTTTTGACAAGAGGCGTGAGTGTTTCTTATTGTACTACTCCAAAGTTTAATAAAGTTTCTCCCTTCTCCCGTGGACATACGCACGATCTATGTGATCGGTGAAACTACGTTAAATTGTGTGTTAGCTTTCTTTACTTTAGAATATCTTTTCTCTTCTTCTTCTTCTTCACATTACACGATGATCCGGATTTTTCTTTCCCGCTGCGCTGATCCCAACAATTTGTATTAGACATATCAGTTTGTTGCAACAATTGGTATTAGAGTAAGGTCAACGTGAAGATGTTTGCAATCAAGTTCAATATTCAGAAGTTTGATGGTATCATCAATTTCAGCAGGTAGGAGATTAGGATGAATGTCATTTTGACCAAAATGGGTTGAAGAAAGCACTACTCGGGAAGGATAAAAAGCCTGAAAACGTGAAGGAAGAAACTTGGTAGGAGTTGAATGAGAAATCCTCGATGACTATTCGACTTTGCTTGGCAGACAAAGTTAGATGAGTTTTTTAGAGAAAACAACATCCTCGCTGTGGGAGCAACTTCAAGATCATTATCCGAAGAAGTCGTGGCCAATCGGTTGATTCTGAAGCAACGTCTCTTTCTTCTCCGCGTGCATGAAGGTACACCTGTCAAGTCACATCACAGAGTTTACCTCTATTATCAATGAGTTTGATAAGATAGAAGTTAAGATAGAAGATGAGGATCAAGCACTTTATTACTTACCTTCTTCATACAAGATCTTTAGGGAAGCTATCATTTATGGAGGCAAATCAACTATCAAGGTCAATGAAGTCAAAGAGCATCTACTCAACAAGGACAAAATTGACAAGTAGTTGACGGGAGATTCTCATCGTGATGATTCTAGGTAAGTTTTCTTTACAGAGGAGAAGAGTAATAATATAAGTTTCACGAATAACCCAAAACACAAGAATTTCGTGTGCAACTGATGTCACAAGAAAGGGTATATTAGAGATGATTGTTGGACTCGTAAAAAGAAACAACAAGAAGTTAATACCACTGAACTGATTGAAGGGGATGAAGATAAGTGTGACTAACTATCTGTGATAGACAGTTCGGTCGGTAACAAATGTAGATGGATTATTGACTCTGGATGTTCAGACATATCAGCTCCAATAGAAAGATATTCTCATGCACTTAGATTCAAGGGGAGTGGTCTTCATGAAAAATTCTGCTATGAGCAAGGCAATTGGTGAAGGGACAATCTAGTTTCATTATCATGATGGATGCATCACTACTTTTCAAGGCGTTCATCATGTTCTCGAATCAAGGTAGAGTCTTATCTCTCTTGGAGTCCTACATGAAGAAGGGTTCAATTTCAGTTCTTTAGGTGATCTCATAAAAGTTTCTAACGATGCCATGAAAGTTTCAGATCGAGTGTGTCAGAAATGTCTACAACAACAACTAAGCCATTTGTCCTAAGTATTTGGGGTAGGCTACATGAACCAAAAGAGAATTACGTCGGATCGAGCACATGGATCAGCTTTCTCCACTCATTCCTATCGAGCAATATGCCTTCACTAAGACCTTTAGCCTCTATATTTTGTCGTATTACCTCCATCCATGTTCTCTTCGGTCTCCCATGTGCTCTTTTAACTTTTCTAAATTGATACGCTCTACTCGTCGGACTGGTGCATCTGGAGGTCTACGTCGCACGTGACCAAATCATCATAGGCGATTTTCTCTCATCTTCTCTTCTATAGAGACTACACCTATCTTAGTACGAATATCCTCATTTCTCACCTTATCTCTTCCCGTGTTACCACACATCCAACGAAGCATGCACATCTCTGCTACACTCATCTTCTGGGCATGATGTCTCTTTATAACCCAACATTCTGTGCCATATAATAAAGCTGGTCTAATAGCAGTCTGATAAAACTTTCCCTTCCAGCCATAACGGAATGTTACGATCACATAAAACTCCTGTTGCGCTCCTCCATTTCAACCAGCCGGCTTGGATCCTATGGTTGACATCACTATCGATCTCTCCATCCTTTTGGATAATAGAACCCAAGTACTTAAAATGATTGCTCATCGGTATTTCTTATCCATCTAATCTCACAATACTATAACCTCGGATTTCTTGTTTACTGAATTTACACTCCATATACTCTGTTTTGGTCCTACTTAATCTAAAACCTTGAGATTTCAGAGTTTACCTCCATAACTCTAACTTGGTATTTACCCTAGCTCTCGTCTCATCGATTAAGACAATATCATTAGCAAATAGCATACACCAGGGTATCTTATCCTGAATAACTCTAGTAAGCTCATCCATCACTATGTTACAAAATTCGGAGGTTATAGTTGGTGGATTACAGTTATCATTGGCTTCAAGATTGGGGTTGTGGAACAATCGGAGACTATAATAGTTTTGAGCTCGAATGTTCAGTTTTACCTTGAAGGTAGATTGGGACTAGATGACGCCGGTGCACAATAAGGAAGTCCATATCATTATTCCTGTGTTGGAGTAAATTCTCATAAATCCTGTGTGGATTGAGGAGGCCTTTGGGTGATTAAGTTCAGATTGGGCCTGAACTTGTGCGATCTAATCAAGTTGTGAACCCCATGAGAGGCTTATGGAGAAGAGGGAGTGAGATGGAGATGAAGTCAAGAGTTGTTCAATTGTGCATTGATGTAGGCACATAGAATATGATAACTGTTCTCGAACTTGGATGTATTCAAGTTAAGGGGAAATTATTAGGATTTTGACTCGAATACATCATGGAGAAACGAAAACTTCAGAGATTAAGGACGGACAGTTGTGCACAGTCGGTGCACAAATTAGTCGACTAATGACATCTCAGCAGTCGACTAATAGTACAAACAGAGAGTGAGTATATCTTAATAGTCGACTGTATAGTCAACTAATGGGCATGATTAGTTGACTAATAATTTGGACTAGTTGACTGATGGCACTGCTGGCAGTTTCCTTCTTTGGATCTAGTTTCCAGTTGGAATTGAATTCGAGTTTTCTTCTCTTCTGAGGTGTTTGTTCGTATTGCTGGAGTTTGTATAGGACTAGAATGGTCCTATGGTTTATAAATAGCCCCTTTGGGGTGGCCTTCAAAATACTATGAAAATATTGATTCGATACAATTCCTGAAATCTGAGAATCAATACAAGTGGGAGATTCGTGAGAGAAGTGTTAGCCATAAAAGTTCGTTGTTCTAGGCGGACGTTAAAGAGCTTATAATCCTCTTAGTGAGAGGTGTGAGTATTTCTTATTATATTCCAAAGTTTAATAAAGTTTCCCCTCCTCTCGTGGACGTACACACGATCTGTTTGATCGGTGGAACCACGTTAAATTGTGCGTTGGTTTTCTCTATTTGGAATATCTTTTCTCTTCTTCACGTTGCACGACGGTCCGATTTTTCTTTTCCTCTAAGTCAATCCCAACAACTGGTATCGAGTATGTCAGTTCGTTGCAATATATGAGAGTTTTGAGAGGGGATGGCGGCGGGATGGGCTATTTTAGACAGAGAGACAGAGAGAGACAGAGAGAGAGAGAGAGAGAGAGAGAGTTGGGTTTTAGGGAGGAAGAAGAAGACCAATGTATTTTAGATCAGAACGGGTATTTTCATCACTACATGATAAAAAATTTAACGGCATCTGACTTTTAATGGTTTTGAGGGGAAATGAACAAATTTGAAAGTTAGGAGGTATTGCTGAATTCGATTAAACGTTAAGGGGGTTTTGTGTAAGTTATTTTGGTTAGATTTGTATAATGTATATTTATTTTCTAATTTGTAGGATTAGATTTCTAATTTCTTAGATCTTTAGTTATTTATTTGGTTGCCTTCTTTTCTTAGAGATTAAATTTAGTTTATTATAAATACTTAGCTTCATCCATGTGGTCAAACTATGAGACTGAATAAACGAGAAGTTTGTGAGTTGCTTATGTGATAGTGTTATGTCATTTTTCATGTTGGTGTTTGAAGTCATCAATCATCCATAATACGAGGCCACAAAAAAGATCGAAGCCTTTGTTTCTTTTCTTTATTTCCTTAACCACTACTTCCTTTTCACTTCCACCTCAGATCTCCCCTAAAATCTTTATTGGCCAATCTTTTTGTTAGGTATCAAACATCATTCAAATATTGGCTGATTACCCCAAGCCCCCCAGCCCACCTCCACACACGTACAAAACACACACACAGACACACACAAAAGATACCCTGTGCACAATTTGCTGAAATATTAACTTCTTTCAGAAAGGATGTGGTGATTTTGTTTAATGGATGAGATACCTGACCCGCTGGAATTGCTGTTTTCATTTCTTTACTGCTTCTTGTACTTTGTAATGATCTTGTCCGTATCTTTAAGTTAATACTTGTTATTTTTGGTGAGTTTTTTAATTGATTTTATACAAATGATCTAGCTTTACTATATGGTATAAAAAACTTTTTCAAGTCTAGAAATTGTTGTTGGCATCAGGGGACATGCACTTTATCCTGCATCGATGAGTTATTTCTGATCATACTCCAGCAGCTCTTATTTCTTCTTTATAATTTCCAAATATCAGGGAAATCTGGAATTCATTTAGATTGGAAAAGGAGAATTAAAGTGGCCCTGGGTACAGCTAGAGGTCTTGCTTATCTGCATGAGCATGCAGACCCTCCAATAGTACATAGAGACATCAAGTCGAGCAACATCCTCTTGAATGATATTCTGATTGCAAAAGTTTCTGATTTTGGTCTCTCTAAACCGATGGCAGATGATGGCAAAGTTAAAGGGACAATGGTAAGTAATGCTTTCATTGATACTAGGCTAACCATATATTGGTTATATCCAGTTTGTGCATGGAAAAAGAGGAAAAAATTTTATTTGCTTCTCGATGAAGAAATATTATGATAACGTTTCTGGCACATTTAACGACTTGTTTATTGCAGGGTTACTTAGATCCTGAATATTACATGACTCAACAATTAACTGAGAAGAGCGATGTGTATAGCTTCGGTGTCTTGTTACTGGAGCTGTTAACAGCGAAAAAGCCCATTGAGCGAGGGCGATACATTGTGAGAGAGGTCAGGATTAAATGGATAAAACAAAGGATCTATATGGTCTCCATGAGCTTCTTGATCCAACAATTGGATTAGGCACAAACCTTGGTGGGTTTGAGAAACTTGTTGACTTGGCAATGAAATGTGTGGCAGAATTTGGGTCTGACCGCCCACAATTGAGTGACGTTGTGAAGGAGATTGAGATCATCATGCGCTTGGTTGGTATGAACCCAAATACTGAGGCTGCATCTTCATCGTCTATAAGCTGTGAAGGGACAAGCAATGGGACATCGCACCATCCATATGGAACTGAATCTGCCTTTGACTACAGTGTCGAGGTGCCTCCTTCCAAAGTAGAACCCAAGTGAGTACCAATTGGTTATTTCCTTGATTTCTTGAATTATTATAGGTTTAAAACTGAAATTATGATAAGAAACCTAAAAGAGAAGCCTGAACTGCCACCAATAATCCGAGTGACAATCTACAAGATCAACCCAAATAAGATATTTAAGACCATTATGAGAGTTACTGATGGGGACATCAATGTCATGGTTCTCATTTGAATCGAATCTGTATTTTGTTTTAAGTCTAGTATGTTTCCTTTCTTTTCTTTTATTTAGTTTTTTTCCTTCTTTTTTGTCCTACATCAGGTATGTAGAAAAAAATGAATAGTTGTAAGCCTATTTATAGCCCTGTTGCTTTCAATAAAAGATACTAGAATTTTGAGAAAAATTGCTTTGGGGTTTCTTTTCCCGTGAGAGGGCGTGCCTCTGATGACAGGGTATGAAACCCTACCTGTGAAGTTAAGATCGAGCATGTGGTGTGAAGCGGCGTGAGGTCAAGATCGAGGAGCGTACGAAGTGGCGTAAGGCCCTGGAAGGTGGAAGGCCGTTTTATTTATCCATTAGATAATTTTTAGTTATTTATTTAATCTCTCATTTTTTTTCAAAATCTGTAGACCCCTCTCTTTCGTTTCACATCAATTTAGTATCAGAGCATTGATTAGGAAGGAAAAAAATAATGAGTGATGAAATTAAAATTGTAATGCAAGTTTCTTGTGAAAAGATTACTAATGTGAAGTTGGTATAATTTATTTGATTATTTATTGTTTCTTTCTTTTCATCTCTTTTGTCAAATAATCTCATTCATTTTTTTCCCCACAATTTTAAAAAATATTACAAAATCTTTTCAATCTTCTCATTTTCTCTTATCTTATTTCTAATTCTCACCATGCATCTTAATTCCTAACAATAATTCAAAATCTCAACCTCAAATCAAATCCTCAGCCACAATTCCAAAACTTTAATAGAAAATCAAAACCAAAATATTTAAAAAAAAAAGAAAGAAAGACCCTTGGTTTTTTTTCCTCTTCTCTTTCTCTTTTTTCCCTCCCATTCTCATGAGAACAGCAACATGGGACATCAACAAACATAAGTCATCCGGAGCAACAACTGTGAATCATAAGTATCAACAAGTCAACAATATAAGGCGAGTACATGAGAACAAACTTCTCAATAGCAGTTTCATATACAGATTCAATGTCGAGTCACCATGTCATGTATACTCGACCGGGTCGAGTTCTTCACACCTAGTGAGAATGATAGGGACAACAATGACATGAGAGAAATCAAATTGAGTCTGTATTTTCTTTTTGAGTCTAATGTGTCTTTTCTTTTATTTTCTTTAGTTTTTTTTTCATATTTAGTCCCACATCGATTATGTGGTGAAAAGTCAAGACTCGTGGCCTATTCAAAGGCTCCATTGCTTTCAATAAAAATAGACAAAAATTTTGAAAAAATGTTTGAGTTGTTTAACCTTGAGGTACGTGCCGTCCATGACAGAGTGTGAAAGACTAATTATGAAACTAAGATCGAGCGTGCGGCATGAAACGACACGGATCAAAATCGATGAATGTGCAGCGTGAAGCGACATGAGGTTTAGAAAAGTGAAAGGCCTTTTTATTTATCTCTTAGGTAACCCATTCTTTTCTTTAATCTCTCATCTTTTCCCAAAACTTTTAGACTCCCCTATTTCGTTTCACATCAGTTAGGCACGCTAGATATTATGAGAGAAACAAAGAACAAACTAGTGGCGCTTAAAGGCGAGTAAAGTGTTTTGCTGCCTTGTTGCTACAGCAAATAGCTAGAGTAGACTAAAATATGGAGACTTCTGCTCATCCTAACATTTCTTTGATGTCAACGTTTGCCTGAGCTAGTTCCTTTCTTGCATAACTGTAAAACTCAAGGGACTTATTTCTCCAAAATAGGAAGAAAAAGAACATTACTGAAATATTCTATGAGGCTAAGACTGTGTATGTGTACGTTATGGATTTCACAAATAAATATTTAATAGTTATAATTTACTGTATCTCTCCTTTTGCAGGTGAAATTTTATCTGACTTTTCTGCATGCTCTTCCCAACAAAAAAATGGAAAAAAAATTAAAAGAAGAGGAAAAGAGCAAAACAAAGAAAAATAGGCATGTTCGGAATGCTGAACCTGTGGATTGCAGTTGTGAGAACCCAAAATGGGATCATGTAGATAAGCTATTATGCTTTTAATATTTTTGTGAGATGGATTTTCCGGCACGTTCATTAGTTCTCAGTCCTGTGTATCATAGTATGCATTTTCTTCTTTTCCCCCCTGAAATTTAGTTTTGGTCTAGTAGTTACTTTTTATTAATTAGGCGCGTTTCGAAAAAATTGTAATAGTTGTGACCTTTTCTGCCTTCTTGTTGTTTTATCATATAACAAAATGTTTCTTAATTATTATATATTGATGAATTTAAAGATCTGGTGCCACAACCAGGAATTATTTGTTGATTATACTTTCATGTCATACCTGACAGTGGTCAAATGATGGATTATCTTTTCTAGAAAAAAAAATCCAAGAATGGGCATTTTAATGTAAGAAATTAGAGAAGAATCTTTCTTCAGTTTTTTTTATTTCCTTTCTTATTTTGCTTTGATTTTCTTCTCTTATCATCTCCTCTTTCCTCGCTATTCTTCTCTCTTTGGTTTCTCTTATTCTCTCTTGTATAAAGTTTGAAAGTTTATAGCTACATTTTTGCTGAATTGATGATGCAGAGAGATTATAGTAAGAAACTTCTTTTCATGAAAGATTCTGTTGAAACTTCTTCTGAGAATCACCCATGTACACAAATAGATCAAACACTGTACTCTTATTAAAAGGAAACAAAAACAAAGAACAAAAAAAAAAAAAAAACCCTTCCTTTAGCATTCCAAATTTACCTATCCCTTTGGTTTGTTGCCAAGCTTCACTCCTCATGTCAATGGCTTTTCAAGCAGAGCAGAGAGGTACCACTCGTTCTTCTCCCACCCTTTGTCCATCTTCCTCCCTGCATTCCACCGGAGCCTCTTGAACCCGATCCTGTCGAACATCGGCACGTACGTCGCGTTCATCTGCGTCCCGATGCAGAAGAAGTGGTCGAGCCAGAAGAGCCCGCCGGGCCTCAGCACCCTGTAGATGTCGAACAGCGCGAACTCCAGCACCATGTCCGGTATCCAGTTGCTCAGGACGTGCATCGAGTGCACGATGTCCAGCGTGTTCTCAAAGAAGGGCAGCCTGTGGGCGATGCTGATGTGCATCGACACCAGGCCCCTCGACGCGATGAAGCTGTTGAACGGCCCGTCGAAGTTCATGGTGCTGGTGACGACGGTGACATTCCTCTCCCTCATTCGCGCCGCGAACGTCCCGCTCCCGCCTCCAATGTCCAGGCCGATTCGGATCGTGCCGGGCGGTCTCATTGCCAGAACCGCATCTATCCCGTAGTCAAGGCTGAGCCCGTTGCTGTCGAACATCCATCTCGTCTTCTCTCGGCCGCCGAGGTCGAAGCAGTCCTTGCAGTCGTAGGATCCTTTCGCCTTTCCGCGGTTTACCAAGCAAGTGTAGTTCTTGCAGGTGTAGGGGTCCCAGCTGATGCTTGTGTCGGGAGGAATGGTCCACAGGCTAGCCGGAACGGCACCGGCCCGGCGTAGTTCTTCGGGGATTTTGGGTGGCAGCGGCGGCGGGGAGCGGTTCGCAGCCCTTGAGCAGCAGGCGCTGCGCGAATACGTCGTCGGACGGGCACTCTTTGCCGGCTTCGTAGTTCATGTACTGAGCTAGCTCATCTTGGAAGTTCCGGCACGCTGAGCCGAGTGAAGGGTACAGCTCATCCGAGCCTATGTTGGATGTGAAGCCCAAGGGGAGCTTGTGCGGCCCCACCGCGAGCTTCAGCTCCCCGTAGAGCTCGTCTCGCCAGCCGTCGAGATCGTCGGGCCGGGACTTGTCGCCGCGGGTGCGGCCGAGCTCCGATAGGAGCGTCTCGAGGAGGGAGTTGGAGGTGACGAGGCGGCGGTTGAGGTCGGAGACTTGCGTTTGGGCCAGCGCGAGCTGGGCTTGTGTTGAGTTGAGGTCATGCAAAAGTCTGTCGGAGTCCCACAAGTGGATGTGGGGGGTGTAGTGGGACCATTTGCCCCCAGGACCCGAAAAGAGGTAGATTGTTAGGATGTTCGAAGAGACGACTAAGAGTAGGATCTTGAGCTTGGCTCGGATGGTCGATTGGTGAGGGCTTGGCTTTCGGGGGTGCTCGTCGAGTCCTCCCATCGTTTTCCGATGGGACTAGACAGGGCAGTCTTTTAACTCCTGCCCTGGTTAGATTTCAAAATCTTAATCCCAACAGGAGAGAAGCGAGAACAAAACGAGAAGAGTAAGAACTAACTTTCTTCACACACACACACACTCTCTCTCTCTCTCCTCTCTCTCTCTATCTCTCTCTCTTGTTGGGGACCGAGGAAAGTGTGGGAGATTGGGAAAGTTTTATAGGAATGGGAAGGGGATCCACACATGCCTAACCCACTAAGTACGGGTGATATTTTCTTGTGTGCAACTGTGAATTCTATTTATTTTTTGTTTGCTTGTTTCAAAAGAAATAAATAAATGAAAAAAATTAACTTTTGGTTTGCTTGGGATCGAGAAAGGCATGGGGAAAAGTCGTAGCGACGTCTAGTTTTATTGCTAATAAATTGATCTCCTCATTCGAGAAGGGGGGCGGTGGGTTCGGTTTGCCAGGCCCACATGCGACCTGAACGTTTTGGTCAATGCTCTCCTACGCTGTATGCATGGTTTCTTTATACCTCACTCGTCTCTTTAATATATTTAATATATGTTTTTTGCAATCAAGCTGAGTGAATTAACCAAAAATTTCAAAAGTCAAACCATCACCTCGTGCCAAACTTGTAATGGTGCACTTTAGCACTCGTCCATGCATGTCTCTCTCCATCACAATTTCATTCATTTTTGAATTCATCAAATCTCATTGGGAAATAATCTTAACAGGCTTTCAAAGTCAACAGAGTTAGATTTCCATCACAATATTATTCTCCCTAACTCTTGTGGAGTCTAGTCAACTCAGTTCTGCCCCCCCATCAGTTTTAGTTTTAGATTTCTTATTGAATTTGTGTAGGCTGCTAGCTACGAAGCAGTGGAGGAAGAACTACCAAAGTTTGAAGAAATTGAAGAGTGGGAAAAGGCTCAAACTTTAGTTTGATTAGTATTTTGAATGAACTGAAAGAGAGCTGCATTTGTTTAAGAGAATAAATGAAGCATTATTGAAACTCACAGTCACATGTGGTGCTCCATTTGCTTGTTCCTTCATTCAGGGCTCTCTTGCTTATTATTTTTTATTATAAGATATATATATATATATTTTTTTTGCTTCAAAAGGTCAATTGCTTGCTAAGACCTCATGAATGGAATCAAACAAGAGGATGCACATGGTGATAATAAGTTTCTAAATCACCACAACAAAGAGGTCCTTTGAAGGAACAAGTCCCCCTTCTGATTTTGAAATAGGTTATATATTTAGGTAAATAACAATAATGTAACATTAGCATAGTGATAAATCTCTTTGTAGTGATTGTTAGTTAAACAATCAACCCTATTTGTGTACGCGCTAAATTTCACGTGTAAAGGGTGTAAAGAAACCAATTAGAAACCAATTCTCTTTGTTATACTAGAATTTACTAAAATTTGATTTTATGCATGCACCAGTAAGTTGCAAGTTATATGCTATTGGGGACCCGCCGGAGGTTTACATGCAAACACCAGAGTATTGCCGCAGAACATTCACAATTGACAAGAACAAAACAGAGAGAAAGAAAGCAAGGAAAACATAGATTTAATGAGGTTCGACAATTGTCTACACCCTCTGGGCAGAAGAAGAGAGAGATCTTATTAATCAATCAATTTAGGTTACAAATACTGAGGATAATGCCCCTTTTTATATAGGCAGAAAATTCCCGAAGAAAAGAAACGAACAAATCTGAATTCAGATGAGAAATGAATCCAAAATCGAAATAGGAAATCGCTCAGAACCATCATGCGGTCAACCGCGCGGTGGACTGCTCTCTTTGCAGGCTCAAGTCTGCGTTCTGGCCGGTCGATTGGGCGGTCGACCGCTAGTTTTGCAGAGCCAAGAACCATGTTCTGAACGATCGACTCGGTGGTCGATTGACTATCTTCTGCTACACTGCTCTCTCTGGCCAGTCGATCGGATGATCGACCGTTGCAAAACTTTTCTCCCAGTGTGCATGTTTGTGCACGGTAGGTCGACCGGCCTCTGTTTTTAGCCATGTTTCGTCTTTTGGGCATGCCGTTGAACTCCCAACTTTGAGCTATCTTCTCCAATAAGTTAAAAAACTCTACCAACAAGATTTACACTCTCCACCCACAATTCTCCACCTCAGTGAAGATTTCTCAAATCTGAGTTCAACACAACAAAGCACCATGTCGACTCAATCGGGCTACACCAATGTGATTGCCTACGTACCCCCTGTCCGAGGGATCAAGCCATCCGTAATTCATCCAAATGAGCTCCACCGAACTCAAGCAATTTGAAGGAAGTGGAGTAACTTCTTACAATGTGAGAACTTTACTCCCGAACAACCTTTGTAAGCATATCAGCAAGATTCTCCTTCGTGTGAATCTTCTTTAAAATATCAATCATTATCATCAAGAATCTACCGAATAAAGTGAAACCTGACGTCAATGTACTTCGTCCTCACATGATAAACTTGGTTCTTTGCCAAATAGTGTAACACCCCGTTTTTGAAATACGTATTCAGATACATGTTCTGATTTTTTCAACCATTTTTTTGATTTCCCCGATATTTATTTTATTTTGAGGTCATTTATATTGTTATTTGGTATCGGATCCAGATTTTTGGACTCAGAGTTAACCCTAGTCTGAACCGGGATCCGATCACAGTGTACTTTTTGATTTGACCTTTCTAGTAGTCAAATTTGATCGGTTTTAGTTTCAAGTACTGTCTTTCAATATTTTAGATTTTTTATTTTCTTGAATTTTTCTGAATTAAATTGCAAAATATTCAAAATTGGTATTGAAAGATGTCACCGATTGATTCTCAGATTTTTAATTTATTAATAGAGTTAAATTTTTAGAAACTGCTTTCACATTATTTTCTCATAATCATATTTTCGATTTTAGCATATTTTTGTAGATTTTTCTGAATTAATCAGAACTCGACTGAATTGGTATTGATCGGCATCACTGATTGATTGCAGGATTTTTAATTTACAAATGAGGTTGAATTTCTTGAATTTGATTTCACCATGTTCCTTAGTGTAATATTCTATTTTAGAAATATTTTGATAATTTTTCTAAATTTATTAAAATTTGACCAAATAAAATAATACTGGTATTTTTCCCGAATCCGAAGTTTTGCCCGGATATTTTCCTTTTCTTTTCTCTTTCTTTTCCTTTCCTTTTTTCTTTTCCTTCTTTCTTTTCTTTTCCTTTCACCATCTTCCACACCCTTCTACACACTTCTACCTCTTTTTCTTTTTTTATTTTATTTCCTTCTTTTTCTTTCTCTTCTTCCTTTTCTTTTCTCCTTCTTCCTCCTTCATTTGGCCGGCGACACAGCCTCCCCCACTTTTCAAAATCTCTGTTTTTCCCTCTTTCAAATTTCTCTCTCATTATCTAAATCTCTCTCTTAGACTTATTACTCTTATTCTCTCTAATCTCTCTCGTTCTCCCATCTTAAATCTCTCAAGAATCTCTCTCTTTGTCTTTAACTTACCAGCACTCTCACCCCTCCTCTAATATTTTTCGCTCTCCCCTTGGATGGCTAGGGGCCACCACCGCTGACCTGCCTCACTCGGCGGCGCCTCCATCTCTGGTGAGCCCACGCCTGCGACCACCTCCACCGGGCACCCACTCCATTACCCCTTCAAGCAACATTATCATCAACATCATCTCCATCTTCTCCAACTCTAAATCCCCCCATCTCCTTCCTCCACCAAATCTGCCTCCATCTTTTCATTCCACCACCAATCTCCACCCCAACCAACTCCCATCACCTCCTTATCCCTCCCATATCTCCAATTTCACCTTCTCCTTCCCCAATATATATCACCATCATCAACATCTCTACCATCTCCATTTCTTCTTCCAACTCCACCACCACCCAAAATCCCCCGAAATCTCCTCCTTCTCCACCACAACCTCTTCCTTCTTCCTTTCCTCTCAAATCCACTACCATCACCCAAATCAACCACCGTCTCCCTCAAACTACATCACCACCACTCCTCCCCACTCCCCCTTGGCTGACATCACCACCCTTCCGGCTCGCCCCCTCCCTTGCTAGTGGCGTGCAGCCCGCGCTACCACCCATGGCCACCTGGCCGTGAGCCAGCAAGCCACATGGTCGTGGCCTGTTATTCTTCCCCTCTCTCTCTCTTTGATTCTCTCTCTTCTCTCTGTCTGCTCTCTTTATTTATTCTCTCTCTCTCTCCTTATTTTTTTCTCTCTCTCTCCTCTTTCTATATTATATTTAATATATTTTATTGTGTATTCGCTTGGTATTTGGAGTTTTTGAGATTTTCAAGGCGTATTTCGAGATATTTAAGCGAGTTTTCTCATTTTATTAGGTACCCTGCTTCGATGGGCGTTTTGTTAGCGACCCAGCCTTACTTAGCTCCGCTTGGAAGTTCTCTTATCTGCTCGCTAACATTATTTCCTGCTTTGCTTAGACTCTGGACTTAACCGCTTTACGGTTCCATTACTCAGTCTTCAGACTTAACCTTCAGATTCTCTATTAGCTCCGCCGGAAGGTGAGCTTAGCGTTCAATGCTTTATAACTAACTCATTCGAGCGTAGCTTAGATGCGTGCGATGGCATGGTGTTCATATACCCGCTTCATGGTCAATGGGGGAGCATGCACAAAAATGTGTATTTTGTAAAAATCAGTCAAAGTATATGGTGCTTTAGCTTCCTCGATACTTCTGTTATAGCATATAGGCTATACAGGTCGAATCTACAGGGACGGGAGGAGATAAAAGCATTAACAATGTGTATTCAAGTTGGTTGTTAACGAGTTCTTCTATGTTTAAGAAAGATAAAAGAAAAGGAAAGAAAACTAGAAGTGATAGGAGGAGAAGGCGATGAAAACACTGATGTGAAAGAAATGGTTTTTCTAAATAAAAGAAATAAGAAATAGAAACTTACTAAAACAAGAAGGAAAAGAATGGAAAACTAAGAGGAAAATATGGTGAAGTGATTTGGAAAATAAAAAAGAGATAAAATTTGAGGTGAACAAAGAAGATGATGAAAACAATGATAAGAAAATGATAAAGAATTGGTTTTGAAAATAAGGTAAAAAGAGAAGAAAACTCATAGTTACTAACTACTAATTACTCCACTAATTATGTTAGCCTCTTAGTGATAGTTGCCTCACATGGATCCTTTCCCATCACTAATCCTTGACTTCAAGAGACAATTCAAAGCATGACACATAAGATTTGAAGGTCACCTAGAGGGGGTGAATAGGTGATGTGCAAGTCTAATGACAAACAATGCGGAATTAAACTTGTTATGTAAACTTAAACAA
Organism: Agave tequilana; assembly: GCA_038442645.1. Lineage (NCBI taxonomy): Eukaryota > Viridiplantae > Streptophyta > Magnoliopsida > Asparagales > Asparagaceae > Agave > Agave tequilana. Next base: position 20,403 of record JAVJIF010023965.1, on the reverse strand, counting down.
ACACACAATGTATAACCAAAGAGTGAGGTCGAATTCTTGGTAAAGGGCTCTAAACTTTCTCCTCAAGATTCTTCTAGATTAAGAGTTGAGATGCTACTTTAGCTTTCTTGGTTAAATACTAGTGTGACCACAAACAAATATTGAGCATATAAAGATATAAACAATATGAAATCACCTAGAGGGGGTGAAAAGTGACTAACTAATCTAATGATGAAATATTGTGGAATTAAAACTATTTATGCAAACTAAAAACTATTAAGCTAAACACACCAAGTATACACAAGAGTGTAAGTTCACCTAGAGGGGGGGTGAATAGGTGATAGCTAATCTAATGGTCACTTAATGCCAAATAATGCGGAAGTATAAACTAAATGACCTAAACAAAACTATTACACTAAACAGCACGTATAACACAAGAGTGTTGCCGAATTCCCCGTGAAGGGCTCTGGACAAACTCCTCTAGATTCTCCTAGATAAGGGTTGAGGTGCTGCGTTGGCTCTCTTGGTTAAATTCAAGTGTTAGCAAACACCCAAGCATGTATATCAATTAAGCACACAATATATCAAGCATGTAAAGATAAGACAAGTAATAGCATGCAAGATATAAACAAGAGACAAAGAGAGAGAGAGAGAGTGAGCAATCGCAATACAAGGGATTTGTTTCGAGGTTCGAGCACCCTTGCTCTACATCCCCGCCTTCGACACACGAAGGATTTCCACTAAAATCGATCCACCGGATCACTCGGTGCCGCAACACCTACAACGAGTTCCCACTAGAACTCCTTGGACTCTCTCTAGTCCGTACACACCGCAAGCCCACTAGCTCGCCGAGGCCGCACCTCAAACACCAAGTTCGCACCCGAACTCGAAACAATGCGGACACACACGTCCGCCTCCTCAAGAAACAAGAAAGAACTCTTGGTGATCTAAACACTTTGATCACCAATAAACACTCTCACAAAAACACTCCTATAGAATGAATATGTCAATGGGTTGCTCAAGTGTTTGTGAGAAAAATAAGGAAGAGATGGTAGAGGAAAACTCAAAGAATCACTTTTAAACACTCTTGATAAAACTCTCCTTTTGATTGAAAATATTTGCTCTAAATCAAGTGGAGAAAAACCTCTAAATAGTTCAGGAAAAACTGGTGAAAACCCACTTGAAAATCTTGGAGAAAAACAATGCCCAAACCCCCAAATTTATAGGGCTAGAAAAACTAGCCGTTGGGGTCTGTCAGGCCTGTCGGTCGACCGCCCGGTCGGCCGGCCAACGGTCATATTTCAGACCGTTGTGCCATCGGTCGACCGGTCGGTCGACCGAGCCAGGATACAGAGAGCAAGTCTCTCTGTGCGGTCGGCCTCTCAGTCGGCCGGGGCCTTTCCAGAGAGCAGAGCTCTCTGGACGGTCGACCGGGTCGGTCGGCCGGCCCTCCTGCCAGAATTGGCGTGCACGTCCGTGCACGTCGGTCGACCGGTTCGGTCGACCGTCTGAAGCCAGGTCAGAAAACTGTTAAGGGATTGAAAACTTGGTCTTTTTGGCTCATATAAAATCCCATTAATTTACAGAAAATCTACAAAAATAGTTTTAACACTTTACTTTGATAAACAAACATGCTTGCATAAAATCAAGACATGTTACATATGATTTGAACTATTTTTGTAAATTGAAAAAATTGGTTCAAAACAAAACGGTATTTTTCCAAACTTGATTTTCCAAAACTTCTCCAAATACAAAAACAAGATATTTAAACTACTTTTAAAGCATAGTGTGTATGGATATGATCCACTACACAAATATGGTGAAATATCTATATTTTTGACATTAAGCTCTAAACATGATTTTGGATAGAGATATGAAAACTTGAAAACCAAATCCAAACATGTATTTTCTAAAATAGAAAATCTTTTGTAAAAACAAAACTATTAAGGTGTGTGTGTGTGTATATGTACTTGAGCAATCCACCAACTACTCTATCCTTTACATTTTATCTAAAAACAAAATCTTCTAAAACAAACCTAGACTCAAGTCTTCATCTTCTTGAAGTCTTCACTTGAAGCCTTCTTGACTTGGTCCAAACACCGTGCTAGCTCCAAAACTTGACTTTAAATCCTTTGTTGAAGTTATGCACCTACTAAGATCTTGATCATAAATCTGTCACTAATTAAACACAAGATCATTAGTAAACATAACTACATGAGTTGATCATCATCAAAACTAGAGTGATGGCCTTCGGGCTAACAATCTCCCCCTTTTTGATGATGACAAAACTCATGAAGTTATATATGCATGGATTAAAGTAAAGCTTCAAAGAAGCTCCCCCTTAACTCATGCATAACAAATAAACAAATAAATATGCAATGTATGCTCATAAACATATATGCAAATCTAGGAGATAAACATGCTAACAAGTATAAAACAAATCAAATTCTTTTTCTCCTATTTGCAAAACAAAACATATATGCATAAACAATCTTTTTCACAAAACATGCATATAAATTCAAAATCTTCTCCCCCTTTTTATCAATCATCAACAAAGGGTAAAAACACAATCAACAAATTTTTCTCCCCCTTTTTATCATAAACAAAGCGATCAATAAGGGGTCAAATCAAACATATCAATAAAAGGTTATATGCGATATACATTCATGAAGAGAAAGACGGTAAAGTAACTTCCCTACACATATACTGTTGGCCCAAGAGGTTACACTCTCCAATTGTTTTGTGTTTTAATGATGACAAACCAAATAAGAGCTATTTGGTACTAATGAATTTGCTTAAGATAAGTTTCAGGATAAGTACCATGTTTGGAGGGCATTGCTTGCTATTGCAACAACTTCTAGGTTCATAAAGCTATGAAGGCATATTGCACATCAAGGAAGGATCATAGAAGAAGAAGGCTCTAGCAAGGATAGCATGGCTCAAAGACTTGAAGATTACTCAAGAAGTCTTTAATTATTTTGTTTTTAGTTTTATAGTTTGTTAAAGAATAGTGGATAGGTTTGAAGCTCTATCACACACATTTTTGCGCACACACTTAATCCAAAATAATTTCTTATAATTTATACAAAAATATTTTGGATACAAGATTTTGCCTACAGATATATATTTATGTTTTATGGTAATCCCTGTTCAAAAGTATTTTTGTCAAAATCAAAATCCCTTTTAATTTTTCTGTCCAAAACCTGGTTTTGACCTGAGCCAGTCGACCGGACAGTCGACCGGACCTATGTCAGGTTTGGCCGGTCGACCGGCCCAGTCGACTGTAGTTCTGGGTGTACATGTATCAGTGTGCACGTTTTTGCGGTCGACCGCACGGTCGACCGACTGTAACTCAGTCTGCTCTTGGATAGATTGGGTCGACCGGGCGGTCGATCGCTGGCCTGCAACGGTCATAATTTTGGACGTACGATCGACCGGCCAGTCGACCGAACTATCCGTTGAACAGTAACGGGCAGTTTTTAATGAGCTGTTTTATTTTGTCTTCTTGTGTTTAAATTTTGATTTAGGGATATATTTCAAATCTAATATGACTTAATTAACCTTAAGTTTGTATTATCCCTAAACCCTAGCCCTCTCCTATAAATAGGGGTGTTTGGGGAGAGATTGGTTACAACAATTTTGCAAGAAAAATTCAAAAGTTTAAGGCATTCAAAAGAGATTTGTTTCTTGGTTTTTGTGCTGAAATTCTCTCTCATTTTCTGAAGTGGTTTTTGAAATACTCTCTGATTTAATTTTCTTTCTTCACTTATAACAAGAGCTTCATTCCTACTCATTGTTCTCTAAGGACCTTTTGTAAGGGAAGAGACATTTGAAAGAGAGAGTTTGTGGTCTTTTGACTACTCAGAAATTGCTTGTAATCGAGATTGTGGAGTTGGGTACTCCGGTGTAATTGTGATTTCTTTGTGATAGTGGAAGTAGCTAGAATCCTTCTGGGGAAGGCGGGGAGTAGAGCTGGGTGCTCGAACCTCGATAACATATCCTTGTGTTTGCGATTGGTTTACATTCTTGCACTCCTTTACATTACTTTACTTGCACTTATTACTTGCTTATCATCATCATTGCTATATTTACTTGCTTTCATTCATCTTGTGAATCTTGTGTGGTGATTGTTACATCTTAATTTTTAATTTGTCCATTGATTAGCATTATCACCTATTCACCCCCCCTCTAGGTGATTTTCAATTAGTATCAGAGCTTGGACTCTAGGTTTTGGCTTAACATCCTTAGAGAGATCCTTAAAATTTGCTAATCAACATTTTCATTCATACATTCATACACTAGTAAACATGGCCGATAACATTAAAACCCCTCCTAAATTTGATGGACTTAATTTTCCTATTTGGAATGTTAGGATGACCATATTTTTGCAATCTTTGGGTAGCTTAGTGGCCAAGTCCTTGACCAAACCCTATGTAGCACCCGATGGTGATGAGAGCACTTGGACCGACTTCAACTTTAGAGAATATGAGGCTAACTCCAAGGCCCAAAACTCCCTATTATCCGCCTTGAATGAGGATGACCTTACACGGGTAATTCATTGCCAATCCGCCTATGAGATTTGGCAACACTTATTGGTCACACACGAAGGGACTTCACAAGTCAAGAGAGCTAAGATAGATCTCTTGAGGTCCCAATATGAGTCATTTAAAATGATTGATGATGAGTCTATTGATAGTATGATTACAAGATTTACTAAAATCACTAATGGTCTTTCTTCCTTAGGTGATGACATCTCCAACGATCAAAAGGTGCGGAAAGTGATTCGAGCTCTTCCGTCTTCATGGGAGATAAAGGCCACCACCTTAAAAGAATTGAACGACAAGGACGAGATGGACCTCATTAGTCTCATTGGGAACCTAAAGACCCATGAGATTGAGAAGAAGGCAAGAGAAGAGGCCACTACTTCAAAGAAGAAATCCATAGCCTTCAAGACTTCATCCACCAATGATGACGATGAAGAAGACGAAGAAGAAGATGAGGAGCTAACTCTACTTGTGCGGAATGTCAAGAGGTTGTACCGGAAGAACAAGCTAAACTTCCGGAGAAAATTTGAAGGCAAAGAGGAGAGAAGGATCATTTGCTACAATTGCCGCAAACCCGGACATATCATGGCGGATTGCCCGGAGTTTAAGAAGAAGATGACTTCCTCCTTCAAGCCAAAGAAGCCGGAGGAAAAGAAAGCATACAAGGCAACGTGGGATTCGGAAAGCGAGTCCGAAGAAGAGGTGGATACGGCGAACATGTGTTTCATGGCAAACACTCCTAAGTTAACCCCTCACTCTCATGATGATGAAGATGATGAATTAAGTAAGGAAGTTCTTGTACATGCTTTTGTTGAACTTTCCGAAACTTATGATAACAAGAAACTTGAATGCTTAAAATTGCAAAAGGAAGTTGCTTTTCTCAAAATCAACTTGCTATAGTTTCTAAAGAAAAGGATGATATTTCTTCTAATCTTATTTCTATTCAAAATGAGTTTAATGCCTACAAGGTTTCTTGTAAGGGAAAATCTCCTATTGTTGATAAAAATGAAATTTCTTCTTTTAAATCTAAAATTAATGATTTTGAAAAAGTTTTGAAAGATTGTGCTTTTAACACTAAGAAACTTGAAGAAAAGTTTTCCAAAAAGCACACCTCTCATTCACATGCTCACACTACACATGCTAAATCTTTTCATACTCACAACTCTCATGCTCACAAATCACACACTCATTATGCTTTCAAATATGGTAGAGTATATAGATGCACATATTGTGGTAAGAATGGACATTTAGCTAAATTTTGTTATGACCAAGTTAATAGATCAAATAATCTTGTTTGGGTTAATGAAACTAACCCCCTAGGACCCAAGAAAATGTGGGTACCAAAATCAAGTCCTAAATTATTTAATGTAGGTACACACCAAGGCTCCAAGACGTAGGGAGCGGTGGTACCTTGATAGTGGTTGTTCAAGACATATGACGTGGGATATCAACAACTTTACAACCTATCAAGGTACATGGAAGGTGGCTCCATCATCTTCGGGGATGACTCCAAAGGAACTATCATTGGTATAGGTAACATTCAAATTGGTTCGTCTCCTATTATAGAGAATGTTTTTTAGTAGATGGTTTGAAACATAATTTGCTTAGCATTAGTCAACTTTGTGACCGTGGACTTAAAGTTGTTTTGATGATTCTTCTTGCAAGATTTTTGATGTTAAATCTGATGTTTGTATTCTTACCGGTTTTCGTGACAATAATGTTTATATCATTGACATGCTTAATTTAGATTGTTCTACTAAATGCTTGAATGCTTTTGATGAAAATTCTTGACCTTGGCATAGAAGATTAGGACATGCATCTTTTGACCATCTTGCTAGAATTAATTCTAAGGATTTAGTAAAGGGTATACCTTGCTTGAACTTTGAGAAAGACCGCATTTGTGGTGCGTGCCAACTTGGGAAACAAACCAAGTCTTCCTTCAAACCAATTAAGGATATCATGTCTACTAGGCCCTTGGAACTAATTCATATGGATCTTTTTGGACCTACACAAACTAAAAGTTTAAATGGTAGTAGATTTGCATTTGTTTTAGTTGATGATTTTTTCCCGTTTCACTTGGGTTTTCTTCTTGCAAAGTAAAGATCAAACATTTTCTCACTTCAAAATTTTTCGAAAAAGGGTTGAAAAAGAAAAGGTTTTTCGATTTTGAGAATAAGGAGTGATAGAGGTGGTGAGTTTGTTAACCAACTCTTCATGACTTATTGTGATGAAAGGGAATCAAGCATGAAATGTCTTGTCCTAGGACTCCACAACAAAATGGAGTTGTAGAAAGGAAAAATAGAACACTTCAAGAAATTGCTAGGACAATGATAAGTGAATATGACCTCCCTCAATATTTATGGGCCGAGGCCGTAAACACCGCATGCTATATTTCAAATCGTATTTATGTGTGTAAGAATTCTTCCAAAACATCTTTTGAAATGTATCATTCTAGAAAACCTAATGTTTCATATTTTAAAGTTTTTGGATGCAAGTGTTTTGTTTTAAATACTAAAGAGAATTTGGGTAAATTTGATGCTAAGGCTTATGAAGCTATCTTTGTTGGATATTCTTCTACTAGTAAAGCATATAGAGTTTTTAATAGATCTTCACTTACTATTGAAGAAACCATGCATGTTAAGTTTGAAGAATCTAATGTGGTTGTTGAGAATGTTGTAGAGATTGAACCATTAGGTGAAGACATGGAGAGACTATCCTTGAAAGACTCACCCGCTCAAGAAGAAAAGCAAGAATCAATTGGTGATGTTCAAGAGGATAAAGAGGAAAGCTCTCAACCGCTTCCTAAAGCTTGGAGATACGCTACAAATCATCCTAAGGAGCTCATCTTGGGTGATGCATCTAAAGGAGTCACAACGCGCTCCAAACTCCATGACCTATGTGGTAACTTTGCTTTCATTTCTCATTTTGAACCCAAAGGCATTCTCGAAGCCGAGACGGACCCATATTGGTTGCTTGCCATGCAAGAGGAACTCAATCAATTTGAGCGCAACCAAGTTTGGCACTTGTTCCTAAGCCCCACGATAGACCAATAATTGGTACTAAGTGGATCTTTAGAAACAAGATGGATGAGTCCGGAAATGTCATTAGGAATAAAGCTAGGTTAGTGGCCCAAGGTTACACTCAAGTTGAAGGAATTGATTTTGAGGAGACCTTTGCACCCGTAGCACGGGTTGAAGCCATACGGATGACACTAGCTTTTGCATCTTTCAAAAATTTTAAACTTTTTCAAATGGATGTGAAAAGTGCATTTTTGAATGGTTTTATTAATGAAGAAGTTTATGTTTCTCAACCTCCCGGTTTGTTGATCATGTTCATCCCGATTTTGTTTTCAAACTTGATAAATCTTTATATGGATTGAAACAAGCTCCTAGAGCTTGGTATGAAAGGCTTTCTAGTTTTCTAATTTCAAATGATTTTGTTAAAGGCAAAGTAGACACAACTCTATTTACTAAGCATGTTGATAATGATATATTAATTGTGCAAATTTATGTAGATGATATAATTTTTGGTTCTACTAATGAGCTTTTATGCAAGGATTTTGAAAAGGTCATGCAACTTGAATTTGAAATGTCTTCAATGGGTGAGCTCAATTTCTTCCTTGGACTCCAATCAAGCAATTGCAAAACGGGACGTTCATAAGTCAAGCCAAGTACGCAAAGGAACTTGTAAAGAAGTTTGGACTTGAAGGCTCAAAGACCTGCAACACTCCCATGGCAACTACAACCAAGCTTGATAAAGATGACCAAGGTAAAATGTTGATATTAAATTATATAGAAGCATGATAGGAAGTCTTTTATATTTAACGACAAGTAGGCCGGATATCATGTTTAGTGTGTGTCTTTGTGCTAGATGTCAATCGTGTCCTAAAGAGTCTCATCTTATTGCGGTAAAACGCATTATTCGTTATATTAAGGGCACTATTGGGATGGGTCTATGGTATCCGAAAACCGAAGATTTCTCAATGACGAGTTATTCGGATGCCGACTATGCGGGTTATAGAGTAGATAGAAAGAGTACTAGTGGGACATGTCAATTTCTTGGTAATTGTCTTGTTTCATGGTCCTCTAGGAAACAAAATTCCGTAGCACTCTCAACCGCCGAGGCGGAGTATGTTGCCGCGGGAGCTTGTTGTGCACAAGTCCTTTGGATGAAACATACTCTCCTTGATTTTGATTTGCATTTTGATCATATAAAAATATTTTGTGATAATACTAGTACTATACACATGACTAAGAATGCAAATCAACATAGTAAGACCAAGCACATTGAGATTAGATATCACTTTCTTAGAGATCATTTTGAGAAAGGAGATATAGATATTGATTATGTTTCTACGGATTTACAACTAGCCGATATTTTCACTAAACCACTTGATTTTGCTAGATTCTCGTTTATTTATGGAGAACTTAATGTTTGTGTTATTGAATAGACATGTTTTTCATAACCCTTTTTGATGTATGACAAAAAGGGGGAGAATAAGTTTACATGGACAAAAATAAGTTCATTTGGTCTTGGTTCTATATGAATTTATTTGTTTTTGTTTTTATGAATTTTGTGTTTTATAAGGTTGTAAATTCTTGTGTTTTATTGGTATTATTTCAATTGGTTTTCAATTAGTATCAAGAGCATTTTTTTTTGTTTGTTTTGTTGTTTTCAATAAATTCTTGTGTTTTTCATATAACATAATTTGAGTGGGAGTTTTCTCCTCCCCTATATTTTTGTTTATAGCCTATTTGTTTTGTCATCATCAAAAAGGGGAGATTGTTGGCCCAAGAGGTTACACTCTCCAATTGTTTTGTGTTTTGATGATGACAAACCAAATAAGAGCTATTTGGTACTAATGAATTTGCTTAAGATAAGTTTCAGGATAAGTACCATGTTTGAAGGGCATTGCTTGCTATTGCAACAATTTCTAGGTTCATAAAGTTATGAAGGCATATTGCACATCAAGAAGGATCATAGAAGAAGAAGGCTCTAGCAAGGATAGCATGGCTCAAAGACTTGAAGATTGCTCAAGAAGTCTTTAATTATTTTGTTTTTAGTTTTATAGTTTGTTAAAGAATAGTGGATAGGTTTGAAGCTCTATCACACACATTTTTGCGCACACACTTAATCCAAAATAATTTCTTATAATTTATACAAAAATATTTGGATACAAGATTTTGCCTACAGATTATATTTATGTTTTATGGTAATCCCTGTCAAAATCCCTTTTAATTTTTCTGTCCAAAACCTGGTTTTGACCTGAGCCAGTCGACCGAACAGTCGACCGGACTATGTCAGTTTTGGCCGGTCGACCGGCCCAGTCGATTGTAGTTTCTGGGTGTACATGTATCAGTGTGCACGTTTTTGCGGTCGACCGCACGGTCGACCTACTGTAACTCAGTCTGCTCTCGGATAGATTGGGTCGACCGGCGGTCGACCGCTGGCCTACAACGGTCATAATTTTGGACGTACGGTCGATCGGCTAGTCGACCGAACTATCCGTTGAACAGTAACGGGCAGTTTTTAATGAGCTGTTTTATTTTGTCTTCTTGTGTTTAAAATTTGATTTAGGGATATATTTCAAATCTATATGACTTAATTAACCTTAAGTTTGTATTATCCCTAAACCCTATCCCTTTCCTATAAATAGGGGTGTTTGGGGAGAGATTGGTTACAACAATTTTTGCAAGAAAAATTCAAAAGTTTAAGGCATTCAAAAGAGATTTGTTTCTTGGTTTTTTGTGCTGAATTCTCTCTCATTTTCTGAAGTGGTTTTTGAAATACTCTCTGATTTAATTTTCTTTCTTCACTTACAACAAGAGCTTCATTCCTACTCATTGTTCTCTAAGGACCTTTTGTAAGGAAGAGACATTTGAAAGAGAGAGTTTGTGGTCTTTTGACTACTCAGAAATTGCTTGTAATCGAGATTGTGGAGTTGGATACTTCGGTGTAATTGTGATTTCTTTGTGATAGTGGAAGTAGCTAGAATCCTTCTGGGGAAGGCGGGGAGTAGAGCTGGGTGCTCGAACCTCGATAACATATCCTTGTGTTTGCGATTGGTTTACATTCTTACACTCCTTTACATTACTTTACTTGCACTTATTACTTACTTATCATCATCATTGCTATATTTACTTGCTTTCATTCATCTTGTGAATCTTGTGTGGTGATTGTTACATCTTAATTTTTAATTTGTCCATTGATTAGCATTATCACCTATTCACCCCCTCTAGGTGATTTTCATATACATTACATGAAGGAGGGATGACAAGCCCTAATTCACATAACGTATAATATGTAATGCATAAGAGGAGATGTGAAGCTCCCCCTACACACTGTACCACATAAAGAAGAGTTGTCAAGCTCTTCAATATACAATACACTCAACATGAATCTATATGTAGAAGAGATGTTAAGCTCTCCTTGCATATAGGCAATACAACTCAAAATTTTTGAATTTTTCTTATAAAACAAAATTTTGAATTTTTCTTTCTTAAAACAAATTTTGAGATATCAAATAAACATAATTTTTTTAATTTTGATACCAATTTTAAAACATAATGCATAAGCTTTAAAAAAATTTGAATTAAGCTTAGCATAAACAAAGTTTGTGCTTTTAAACATGTAAAACGATTTTAACTTAAGCACAAAACAATCATATATATGTATGAAAAATGAGTATATCAATTGAAATTGATACATACATATATAGAAAACAAAATATGAGTATATACAAAATAGAGTCAAATTGATACCAATTGAAATGATTCAATGATACCAATTGAAACAATAATAGGATCATGTGTATAACTCATAAACATTGAAGAATAAATAACTAGTTAAATTAATTTTGAAAAACTAGTTAAAGATCCTTCAAAAAATGAAACCAAACATATGTATTTCATGAATCATACCATTACACAAGAATTGACACTCGATCTATAAAGCTCAAAAATATGTTCATGAACTAAAGTCATGACAAACAAATGAAGTGTGAGTGTTCAAAGATTTTGTAATAGCATTTTCATGAAAATAGTCAATGAAGCTCAAAACACAAATATCATTTTATTTTATCAAACAAAATATGAAAATTTATTTTTCATTAAAAACAATAAACTTCTAGGTATATGTATGATTTATCTAAATCTAACAATATGCATACATATCCCAGACATAAAACGAGTCTATTAATAGTATTTGCATGAAGGCAAGAGACTCAAAAAGGATATACATGTATATTTATTAGATTTAAATAAAATGCATATACATGAAGTAAAACATGAAATTGGAAAAACAAGTATAAATGAAAGAATCATTAAAACTAGGCTATACATGTGCATATAGTGGGTACAAATGAGCATGAAGTGCAAACATATATGAATCAATTTTTCTCACTATTTGTACATGTATAAATCCAAGTTTTAATAGAATCTACATCTAAACAAGTTATATACCTCATGAAGCACAAAACACATAAAAACATGAACATGCTATATGATGTCAAAAATGAATAAGCATGTAAATAAACTAAGAGTTTAGAAATAGTTACCAACTAAGGAACTATGTTCCAAAACTCCAAACATGGTGGTTGACCCACCAAACCTCCTTGATAGCGATGCATTTATATATGTGTCCATCAAGTCCATGTGCATCCACCATCAAGGCACCATCCCTCTCACGTTTTGTGAGAGCCCTCACCTACATCAAAAACACACGGTGGGGGTTTTGGTACCCATTTTCTTTTGGGTCCTTGGGGGTTAGCTTTGTAAGGAACCCAACATATTTATTAGCAAAATTAATATGATGCATCTTATCAAAACAAAACTTTGCTAAATGGCCTTTGCGGCCATAATGTGTATACTTGTACACCTTAGGATGCTTATGTGTGTGAGTGTGATCATGACGTGCAACATAGCATATGCATGATGATGTGCATGAGAATGTGGAGTTTTTTTCTTTGAAAACAAAGACTCCAATTTATTGTGATTAAAAGCACAAGAGCTCAAAGTGGAGCTCAAACAATCAATTTTCTTTTTCAAAAATTTAACTTCATTTTGATCAATAGAAGTGGTGGCATGTAAAGCATGATCAAAAGTCTTTTTCCTTTTAGAAACCTTTTCTTTTTCTTTTTCTTTTTCTTTTTTAAAAATTTTTCTTTTCAAAGAGTTGTTTTCTTGAAAAGCAATTTCCTTTTGTTTCTCCCCAAGATAATTTCATTTTTCAAAATCATATTTCCTTCACACAAATCATTCAATTTAGACATTAAGGAAATATTTTCATCTTTCAAATTCTCATTTTCTTTTTCAATGCATGCAACCTTATTCTAAATGAATCATTTTCTTTATGCATGCAATCAATTTCTTTTTCAAAATTTTATTATTTTCTAAGCATGTCATATTTTCCAAGTAATTGTTGACAAAAACAAGCAAGCTCATCATATGACATGTCAATTTCATCTACCTCGGATTCGGTAGTTACCTCAAGGGGGTTATCCCCTTGGACCATATAGCACACGTTGGAGGTGTTGCTTCCAACGTCTGAATCGCTCCCCGTATAATATAGATCCTTTTCGCCGAGGAGGTGTGATGTTCCATGCTACAAAAGCCAATTCAACATTAGAAATCCTAGATAAATAATCATCATTTAGGGTTGACTTTAAAGCATGAAGGGCTTTTGCATTAGCCTCAATATTCTTCTTGCCATTTAAACAATAATCATTAGTGATGGCAAGTAAACATGAATGCCTAGGGCCTTGAGGTACAAAGACATCTTAACCTTCCAATTTGGATGTTAAGAATGTCAAACATGGGTGGTGACATGAAATCCATTGTGTGTGTACAAAAATAGTGATTAGCCTAAAAAGAGGATCTTTAACTCTAGGTTGTAAGACCCAAATTCAGAGCACTTGGCTCTGATACCAATTGTAAGTTCACCTAGAGGGGAGGTGAATAGGTGATAGCTAATCTAATGGTCACTTAATGCCAAATAATGCGGAAGTATAAACTATAATGATCTAAACAAACTATTACACTAAACACCACGTATAACACAAGAGTGTTGCCGAATTCCCCGTGAAGGGCTCTGGACAAACTCCTCTAGATTCCCCTAGATAAGGGTTGAGGTGCCGCGTTGGCTCTCTTAGTTAAATACAAGTGTTAGCAAACAACCCAAGCATGTATATCAATTAAGCACACAATATATCAAGCATGTAAAGATAAGACAAGTAATAGCATACAAGATATAAACAAGACAAAGAGAGAGAGAGAGTGAGCAATTGCAAACACAAGTGATTTGTTTCGAGGTTCGAGCACCCTTGCTCTACATCCCCGCCTTCGACACACGAAGGATTTCCACTAAAATCGATCCCACCGGATCACTCGGTGCCGCAACACCTACAACGAGTTCCCACTAGAACTCCTTGGACTCTCTCTAGTCCGTACACACCGCAAGCCCACTAGCTCGCCGAGGCCGCACCTCAAACACCAAGTTCGCACCCGAACTCGAAACAATGCGGACACACACGTCCGTCTCCTCAAGAAACAAGAAAGAACTCTTGTGATCTAAACACTTTGATCACCAATAAACACTCTCACAAAAGCACTCCTATAGAATGAATATGTCAATGGTTGCTCAAGTGTTTGTGAGAAAAACAAGGAAAGAGATGGTGGAGGAAAACTCAAAGAATCACTTTTAAACACTCTTGATAAAACTCTCCTTTTGATTGGAATATTTGCTCTAAATCAAGTGAAGGAAAACCTCTAAATAGTTCAGGAAAAATGGTGAAAACCCACTTGAAAATCTTGGAGAAAAACATTGCCCAAACCCCCAAATTTATAGGGCTAGAAAAACTAGTCGTTGGGGTCTGTCAGGCCTGTCGGTCGACCGCCCGGTCGGCCGGCCAACGGTCATATTTCAGACCGTTGTGCCATCGGTCGACCGGTCGGTCGACCGAGCCAGGATACAGAGAGCAAGTCTCTCTGTCCGGTCGGCCTCTCGTCGGCCAGGGCCTTTCCAGAGAGCGGAGCTCTCTGGACGGTCGACCGGGTCGGTCGGCCTGCCCTCCTGTCAGAACTGGCGTGCACGTCCGTGCACGTCGGTCGACCGGTTCGGTCGACCGGCTGAAGCCAGGTCAGAAAACTGTTAAGGGATTGAAAACTTGGTCTTTTTGGCTCATATAAAATCCCATTAATTTACAGAAAATCTACAAAAATAGTTTTAACACTTTACTTTGATAAACAAACATGCTTGCACAAATCAAGACATGTTACATATGATTTGAACTATTTTTGTAACTTGAAAAAATTGGTTCAAAACAAAACGGTATTTTTCCAAACTTGATTTTCCAAAACTTGTTTTTTCTAAACTTCTCCAAATATAAAAACAAGATATTTAAACTACTTTTAAAGCATAGTGTGTATGGATATGATCCACTACACAAACATGGTGAAATATCTATGTTTTTAACATTAAGCTCTAAATATGATTTTGGATAGAAGATATGAAAACTTGAAAACCAAAATCCAAACATGTATTTTCTAAAATAGAAAATCTTTTGTAAAAATAAACTATCAAGAGTGTGCGTATATGTACTTGAGCAATCCACCAACTACTCTATCCTTTACATATTATTTAAAAACAAAATCTTCTAAAAATAAACCTAGACTCAAGTCTTCATCTTCTTGAAGTCTTCACTTGAAGCCTTCTTGACTTGGTCCAACACCGTGCTAGCTCCAAAACTTGACTTCAAATCCTTTGTTGAAGCTATGTACCTACTCAGATCTTGATCATAAATCTGTCACTTATTAAATACAAGATCATTAGTAAACATAACTACATTAGTTGATCATCATCAAAACTAGAGTGATGGGCCTTCGGGCCAACAAAGAGTGTAGCCGAATTCCCGGTGAAGGGCTCTGAACTATCTCCTCAAGATTCCTCTAGATAAGAGTTGAGGTGCCGCTATGGCTCTCTTGGTTGACTACAAGTTGAGCAAACAATCCCCAAGCATATATCAATTTAAGCACAACAATATCAAGCAAGTAAAGATAAAGGCAATGTAAGCATGCAAGATATAAACACAAGTGAGAGATAGAGAGAGCATTCACAAACACGAAAGATTTGTTTCGAGATTCGAGCACCCTTGCTCTACGTCTCCTCCTTCAACACTATGAAGGAATTCCACTATAAACGATCCCACCAGATCACTCGGTGTCGCAACACCTACAAGGAGTTCACACTAGAACTCTTTGGACTCACTAGTCCCTCTCTTGTTCCCGCAAGAACTACACACGCATGCACACTAGCTTGCCGAGGTCGCACCTCTATATCGAGATCTCACTAGAACTCGAAACAACGCGAACCCGCAAGTCCGCCTCCTCAAATACAAAGTAGAACATTTTGGTGATCACAACACTTTGATCATCTAAAATACTCTCACAACAAAGATCCCTATAGGATTGAATTGATATAGCATGGATAGCTCAAGTGTGTGTGAGAAAACTGTTGGCCCAGAGGCCTTCCACTCTAGTTTTGATGATGATTAACTCATGTAGTTATAGTTTACTAATAATCTTGTGATATTTAGTTTTAGATATTTAATCAAGATATTAGTAGGTGATTAGCTTCAACAAAGGTGTTTTGGAGCTTTCACTTGGTGTTCAAGAGCTCTAGCGTCAAGTTCACATCTAGCACTCGGATGGAGTCAAACTCGGGGAATCACGTTTGGATCGAGTCGACTTGGTGACGACGTTCTACAAGAAGGATTCAGTTTGTTTATTTTAAGTTTGTTTAGATCCATTGTAAGATTAGATAGTGTGATATGCTCAAGTTCACACACACACACTTGTTTTTAAGTTTCATGTTTATTGGTTTTGATTTTTGGTTTAACCGATCTTGGTTTTTAAGTCAAAAACATAGATATAATACCTTTCATGTATATTGGATTCTATCCATATACAATATGCTTCAAAGTTGTTTAAATATCATGTTTTTATATTTACATGAGTTTTGGAGAAAACGGTTTTCCATTTGAAAAATTCTATTTTCGGAAATACGATTTTTGGATTAAGGCAAATTTTCCAAGTCACAAAAATGGTTCAAAATATTTATAATATGGTTTGATTTTTACTCAAACATGTTTGTATTTCAAAGATATAACATGAACTGATTTTTATGAAATTTATGTGATTTTATAGGATTTAATTAAATATAAAACTCAAGTTTTTAAGACCCATATTAGCCAGACTGGCTGACTGCCGGTCGACTGGGCCAATGAGCAGTCGACCGGGCCCGTCGACTGATTGAGTTTTTTCCTGCACACAAAATAAAGTATTTTAGATTTAGAACAAAGTGTGCAAGTGCTCATTTGAATCGCAGTAGCAGTGGCTATGCGGGTCGTGATCCTCAGGGAGGGACTAGCGATAGAAGCGTTTGTAAGTTATCTCTAAAAATTATTTTCTTTAAGTTAACAAAAGAATAGTTAAAGTTAAGTTAGAAGAAGGTGTAGATTATGAAGATGGAGGATTAGAGGTGGTATTTATAATGAGATGAGAAAAAAAGAATTGGGAGATGGTGATTTAATCTACAAAAATAAAAGAAAAGAAAAGAAAAAAATAAACACTAACCTTAGTTTGGTTGAAGAAAAAACGTGAAATCCTAACACTTTCTACCTTGCTTTGGAAGCGTTGAACGCATAAACCATAGGATCGATCTCAGTCCCTGTTCGCATTATATCATCAAGCTTGGGTAAGTATGAAGTGATACGTACCTTGAGGAGGAGAACATCACCATGAAATATCATTGGCACCCACCAAGATTCGTTATACTTGTGCTTTGAAATCACTTGCATGCTCATCATAAACCAACAGAGATAAAAATAGAAAAAGAGAAGAAAACAAAAAGGAAAATAAAGCAATGACATAAAAAGAAAAGTTACCTTTATTACTTGATACAATGGAAGAGAAGAGAAGCATACATCGGTGTCACTCTCAACATAGCCCTCTCCCTCACTTACATAAAAATAAAAAAAAGAAAAGAAAACCTAAACTACAAGAAAGAAGAAAGCCTAAAACCCTAGATTTGGCTCTGGCTCTGGACGCTCTTCTCGGTCGCACTGCAGGGTATTTATAGGAGCAGAAGGAGGTAGAGTCCCAACACAACTCTCCCACGAAAACTAGTCCTGGGATAAGACTGGATTGCCGCGGAAACGCGGCTTGGGCCGCGTTCCGCGGCCTTATGGTGCGGCTGGCCACGCGCTTTGGCGCGCGTGGCTTCTCCTGGTCCTCCATCTGGTCGTTTCTTTTTGGAAGCTTGATCCTGGCTCTTAATCTTTGGATTTGGATATAACTTGGGAAGCGAGCTACCTAATCCCAAATCTTTTATCCACGAATTTGTGATCTTAAATTCTCCTTCTTTGGCTTTTATCCTCATCCCGCAAGTGTTTAGGGTTGAATAGAAGTCTATCCTTCCCTCTTCTTTAATATTGCAACTTTGGCCCTTGTGTATTTGCAATTTTGACAATTAATATTTGCACTTTTGCACTTGGGCTTGAATATGGGCTTTTGGGCTTCTTTTAGGCTTTATTGTTATTAAAATAGAACTCAAGGCCTGCACACAATAAATCACAAAATATTAGTAAATGTGCAGAGTTATAGATATAAATATGAAAATGTGATGGTAAATGTCATGATAAAAATGCACTTTTCACTACCAATCACACCCCCACACTTATTTTTTTGCTCGTCCTCGAGTAAAAATCAAAGAAAAGAAAAAGAAAAGAAAAAGAAAAATTAATCTAACCTAACTCACTTTCGTAGGAATCACGGTTACACTTAGCATGTGCAACAAGCCGTTAAACCCCTAGGTTACCCTAGAGGACGAGTGTTGTCTCGTGAGGGTTTTTCAGCGGATTACACCCACAAAATCCATAAAAAGAAAATTTTGAAATACTTTTGCAAAGACTAAGTAATCTATAAGATTTTAGGATTATCATTTTATTCATTCTTAGACTTAGTCTTTATAAAGTAAATTGTTTTCATTTTTAAGTAAGGATCAAAATTGAATTTTGTGTATAGTCTTTTTCGTTACCAAATCATATGCATCCTTATGATTTTTACTAGAATTCTTTAACTTGGACTCTCATGCCTCTCTCTCTCTATATATATATGTGTGTGGTGTTTGTGTGTGTGTGTGTGGTGTGTGGTGTGCGCGTATAACTCATCTAATTTTCTTTCGTGTAAGCATCAAGGCTTCTTGAGGCCCTCATACCTAACTAATTGATTATTAGATGTGTTACTACATATATTATATTTCTTAGTCTTCTTAGGCTTTCTAATCCACCCATGTAGCGAACTTTAAAGTCGATGGCTCCCAAACCGGTCCTTTTTAGGGCACCAGGTGAGAAAACACCCCGCGGACTCAATTAAGGTGAACTGGCCCCAAAACTAAGGACTTTATTTTATTTACTCACCTTTAGGCATGAATACTTATGCTTCTTGAGGCACATGTATCCAGCTTAATTGGTGAATTTTTTTTTTTTTAGACATTTTTTTAGATTTATGAGGCACAAGGGTCTTTGTCTTAGAATCCTAGATATGCATTAGGTATGCACATTTCATTAAGGTAAAAATTAAGACTAACTACTTATTCAATTTCTCCTCGTATACCTAAAAATTCAACAATTTATTTATTTTGACCAAGTTTTTAGAGAATCCTAATCATGATTTTCCTAATTTTTAAGACTAACTTAGATTTCTTTCAAAAGATAAGTCAAAATATTGTCCTTTTTATAATTTTTTTTTAAATTAGCAAATTTTGGTTAGTTTTCTACTATGTTAGTATGTAATAAAGCCCACCCCCACACTTATCTCATGCATTGTCCTCAATGTATGAATGTATGCATGTAGCATGAAAAAGAACAAGGGAAGGCATAAGTTACCTCAAGGTGGTGGTTCCGGTGGTGGTCTAATTGGTCCACGAAATGTGGCCCAATCTACTTTTTGTGGAATTCGAGGAACCCACCAGAAATTACTCTAATATAACCCACTAAAAAGATGTATCCATTAAGAATTTTTATTAAATATTTGACCCCATCTAATTTCCAATTCCATAACTGATTTCGGAGTCAAATTTGTCACCGTCTTGTCCCGAATGGAGTGTGAAAAGATGGAATGATTGACTTGGAGTCATAGGTACAGGAACGAATACCGACTCAGAAAGAAACTTAAATCAAGTAAGGGTTCGAGTCGGGCTAAGTTCAGGAAGTGGGTCCAATCAATAAGTTGAAGCTCAAGTCCACAATAATCTTCCCACAATGGAATGTGACTCAATATTGGTGATTCAGTTCAGAATGATAGGTGTGGGAACCAGACTGACTCTAAAAGATTACCTAAGTCGGGTAACAAAATAGGTGTCAATAATGATTCGGAATTTGAACTTGATCACAGATTTTAGAATCTAGGTCCATATCTCATTGGGTTCAATTTCATAAAATGAGAACTTGCCAATTTATCCATGAGACTTTCAAATTGCAAAAATGGTCAAGTTCAATATGATCATCAAAAATGGGTGATTCATTTCATGGTGAATTGGTACAGTATCCAATGTTGACTCGGGAAAGTGAAATCAGGTGGAGACACCGGAGTCATTATTGAATCAGGAAGCAAAATTGAATCATCAAGTTGGGGTTCATGATCATATGCATGCTCAAGTTCTATTTTCAGGAAGGAAAAACTTGCCAAACTATCAAAATTTGGAGTTTGGCAAGTTCACATGATGCACTGAATTAGAATCTTGTTGTCCAAGCAACTTGGTTCGTCGGCTCTAAGAGAGTGGTCGCGATATCAGAAATGGCCGAATGGTGAGAACGTAAAGATTG
>JAVJIF010023964.1:0-50285 GCA_038442645.1 Agave tequilana | reverse complement strand
GGTAGGAATTGGTAAAAATTTGATCTTGATATATATTGAATTAATTCCACTATATAAAATTTATGGGTGAGGAGGTTGTATAATAAAATATGTCATGCAAAGATGGGGCTTATACATTTTCAGATTTGGTGTAAGTCTTAAACCTAGAATTCTTAACCTCATATTTTAAGTTAATGGTGATGAAGCTCTCATTGAGAGTTGTGGGACTAATGTTTGAGCAATTATGTTCTTCCTTAAATTGAATAAAATGCTCCATAGAATCATCGGACTAATACATGATGAACTTGCTAGGATTGCTAATTCTCATTTTTAAAGTAGAACTTTTCTTGTGATTAAAGTATATTTATCAAGAAACATACTCTCTTGTGTTATGTATATGATCATGTCTTGTGAAATATAGGGTTGGTATTGGTTATCTTTAAATAGGCAAGGTTAAGCCGAAAATTTGAATGTCATTATAGTAAAAGTTTGTGTGTCGATCAAAGTATTATTAGAAGATAAGATAAATCTTAAAAGTCAAATTGGTATCATAAATCCGGGGATCGTTGTAATTTGGGGAGATCAAGTTAAAGATCTCTCCTAACCATTGGTGTATAATGAGCTTCTTGAAGTTCCTTACACTTGGGATGGTTGAGCATCTTGTCTTCTTACGTGGTAACCACTAAGGCAAATCAAATTTAATCTTGGCCATGTTAGTGAGATATAACGAAAATTTTTACGATATAGGTTAAACAATGAAGTTGGAGGTGACTTAAAAAGGGTTTGTGATCAATCATGTAGTGATTGAACTATGAATGCTCTTATAAAAATTTCTCGTGAGCAAAAAACAAAAAAAAAAATCTAAATACCTAAGTTCATACCTTCCTCATGATCTAATTTAGATGAGGAAATAAAAGGAAAAGTGGAGAAATTGTGTAGTTCAAAGCACTTTATAATAATAATACAAATCTGTTAAAGTCTGTCCAAATCTGAAATTAGAATCTTGGGGTTTCTTTCGTAAAGATATTTAATGAGAAATAGGTCATGTGATATACCGTTGGAAAGCTAATCGAGTCTACTTTCCAACCGCGCTTACGGTGTCCTAATCCAATGTCTGTGCTAGAAATTATCACTGGAACATGATAACTTATCGAAAGTGCAGAGTTGCAGAATTTTAAATGTATAAATGATTTTCTATTTATCCAGCCTTTCGTGCGAATTAAGTGGGTCATATTATATATTGTTAGAAAGATCAGTAAATCTAAATTATAGGGGAATTCCCTGTGTTTCATTCTAATATCAAAAGTAGTAGTTACGATAAATCATCTTCGATCGTTAGGGAGGTCAGATCCGAGGAAACGTATTTAGATAGGATCTATAGGCATGTTGTGCTGAGTTAGAACTAAACACTTTTCTTCAGTAACGCATGTTATGAACTCAGGTCTGTCATACTTATTTATTTAAATGCTGACCCCCTTTAAATTAATGTTTCATAACGAGGTTGCATTTACACTCAGTGTGCTGGTGTTTATCCTTAGACTCAGGTTTTGTTAATTTTACCAGAAATAAGGAATTATTGTGTTATGGACTCCAAAAGATATATTTAATCCTAACACATGATTTTTCGGTGGCCTAGTAACTGGACTGTGAATAGAGTATTTATTGGCACATAGTCAGTAGAAATTTCTGAAGCGCCGAAAGTTAATGGTAAGGATGATGGACCGATCAATTATAATTCACTAATAAATGGTCAGATTAACGGCCAGCACTAAATTGTATGGACAATAGACTAATAGATGGGTGAACATGAACGCTAAGTGTAAGGAAAGAGTTTCTTATTGTAATATTAAAGATTGGGAAGTCAGGGTGATGGGATTGACAGTATCAAGTTCAGTACTGGCAGGAATCCAATGAGTCTCAACGTACCCATCCATTTAGCCAGGATGTTTGTGCAAGTAATACGTTTGCATACAGTTAACATGTGCCCCATAAGGTAACCAAACTTATGAGATACTTGAAATAAACACTTTTAATCATATGTGTCATATCTTCCCAAATTCTTATTGAATTCCTTTCTCTTTGAGTATAATGTCTTGATTTACGTCGGTGATTAAAGAGTAACTGTGGCGTTCACATTATTCTAGTTAAAGGGGATAAACCAATTATCTGAGATAATGATCAACTCTATGGGCGTAATAATGAATGTTTTGAAATCTCGTATATGAAGATTTGAAAGTGAGAAATATGGGTATGTGGCATATATATACATATGTACTATCTGGTCGTTATGCGGGTGTAAACCATGTGAACATGGTCGTTCCTCTATTCAAATACTTTTTGAGCATCACATAGAAAGCACCCATAGTAGATATCCACACACATATACCAGGTTACAAAAAAAAAAAAAGAAAAAAAGAAAAAAAGGATAGTTTCAACATCTTATGGACGAATGAGGGTTTATTGTGGTAAATTAGTATTTACACTAAATGTGAGTAATCTTGCGAGTATTAGACACTGAACCAATAATTAATTCATGTTCACCATGATAAGGGATAGTAAGGCAAGCTTAGAACTGAACACAATCTTGTGTAATAAGTGTTGCATTTAATATAGAAATTTGAAACATGGTGTACAAGGGCATTGGCATGTGTCTCACTGAATAGAAATCATTATGATTGATATGAATATGATGGGTGTATATCACTCGACTTATGTACATAATGTAATTGGGTGGCATGTTCTGATTAACCAATGGTGTGAATATTCCTGTAATGATGCAATCTAACAGATAAATATTAATTGCGAGTATGATTAATTTTATAAAGGAATTGATGTGCATGATGTATGAATCTTATGAAATTGAATGCGTTGATTATTGTGTTGATATATATGTACACATTGTGTTACGGAGGAAGGGACCCGTATGGCACGGGCGGAGTGCGAAGACGGTGCAATATATATATATATATATATATTAGGAGGAAGGGACCCGTATGGCACGGGCGGAGTGCGAAGACGGTGCTGTAAATCATATTGGGAGGAAGGGACCCATATGACACGGGCGGATGCGAAGACGGTGCTATATATCATATTAGGAGGAAGGGACCCGTATGGCACGGGCGGAGTGTGAAGACGGTGCTATGATATACATATAATTGCATCCTTACAAATGATTGAGAACGAAGGGTTATGTGTGATACAGATGTGTATGTGTTTTTGTGTGACACTAGGGGTATGTTGGATGTGTTATCGTATATGACAATGAAACCGTCAGAATACAAGTTTAGCTGATTGAAATGAATACCATATATTGGGTGAAAGTGTGCATGTGAATCCGTGCATTACTTGAAGTGTGATGCGTTATTGCATTATGAGAAATATGATATGATTATATGTTATGTAATTATAGGTTGTGATGTAAGTGTTATTTGAATGCATAAACTTGATTTATGGCATAACTCTGATGGTTTGTGTATTATAGCGTGGAATACAAGGCACGTGAGTAATACACACTATGTACACATAAGACAAGAGAGTTTGTTTATGTAACTCATAGATTTTATCATACATAAAGATGAAAAATTCAAGAAAGAAATTGGGGAGTACGATCATATGAGTCTGATCGTCCTCAGAAATTTTAGAGACTGGAGTCTTGATTTTTAAATTATGGGATGTCACTGTTTCTTCATCTTCTTCCTGTTTCAGATTCCTTTTATTACGTGAATGTTTATACTCTCATTGAAATATCATCTCTTCTTGATTTATTTCCTACCTCACTCACTGAGCTGTCGAGCTCACCCTCCCACAGACTGATATATTGCAGGTTGCTTGGAGGTAGAGGTCAGGACTATGCTGCGCAGGGTTCGCTCCAAATAAATCCAACTCTTGTATTTTGGAACGCTTGTGTGTATGAATGATACATGTGGGTTTTGAGATAGATTATTCATCTTGTACATATACATATATGGAGTACCTTGTAGTAGTTCATTTCAAGTTGATATGTGAGAGATCTTTTATTGGGTTGTAGCAATAAGAAGTGTATTATCAATATAATGCCCATGAGAAGTTGAAATTATAAATTCTGAAAGTCTATGGATGCCGAGAAAGAAACTCTAGAGTTTATGTTGTTATGTTTTTACATAAGTAGGCGATGTCAAGCCGATATACTTTCACGATCGTGTGGATGCTTTTGAATTCAGTTATATGGTTGGAATGAGAATAAGTAGGCTGATGTTAGCCGAAATTATCATATCTGTATTGGATATTATATCCGACCAGTAATTACAAAGGAAGTGCTGCTGAAATTTTTAAGAAATAAGGGAATGATTTGATTTATCGGTTTATTAAGTGTATGTTATGTATATTGAGGATTGTTAAACTGGGACCGTTACAGTTGGTATCAGAGCCCAGGATATAGAAAGAGGATAGACTTAGAATGAATAGTAGAAGAGGACTGGATTGATAGGGCGGATTGTTAGGATTGATATGCATGATTGTGCTTTGTATCTATGTGAAAATATTGTTTGATATGGTAGGTTTAAGGGGGGTAGGAGTTCTTACGTGTATGACTAATCCTGAAGCGCGGGATATTTGGTCACCACCTTATGTTCGGATTATGGTATCCACATGCCATAATTCGGATGTGTTCGGCTGAGGGTGTGGGCCCTCAGTACGAGCAGCTAGTGGTATGGGACACTGGAGTAAGGAAATGATTAAAATATCAAGCGAGTTAAGATTAAGTCGAATCGTAAGAACATAGAGTAGAAAGTTGTTTAAGAGATAATAAGTTCTCGAGGAACAGATTGAGAGGGATATTATATGTAAGTAAGATTTTGAAGTATATAGGTGGAATGAGAAGGTTTGGTACTTATTTGTTTCAGGCATGCCAAGTTTCGAGGACGAAACTTTTGTAAGTGGGGTAGAACTGTAACACCCTGAAGTTCTAAATTGTGATTTAATATTTTAATCCGTGATCTAAGAGATTATACAGAATCATGAGGGATGATGATTAAGTTAGTTACTTTGTAATGTTATTTTATTTTAAATTTGTATGGATAATTTTAAATGGATGAAATATTGATAACTGTAAATATGTGTGTACATACGGATGCATGACTAAATGAGATTTATCATACATAGATATTTATATACCTAGTGCATGTGATATTGATATGTAATTAGAGGCATGTATGGGTGTATATGTGGGTAGGTGAGTATATGTACTAGTATGTGGAATTGAATACATACCCATGTTGGAAATAAATACATGCAAATACCCCCTTTTTCCTAATACAAGATTTTTATTTTTTTTTTAGAGAGAGAGAGTAAGTGGAGGGGAGTAGGTGGAGTAATAGGAGATGAGGACAAGTGGCACATATGGCATGTATTATATATTTAGATAATTGTATATATTAGGAAAGTGGGAGAAACAAATTTATTTTATCACCAAAATTTCCCCTTTCCTAAATTTTCTCTCTCCCTCACGCAGCCTCCCCCAAATCTCTCTCTCTCTCTCTCTCTCTCTCTCTCTCTCTCGCGAGTGGCCAAGGCCAGGCGGGCCGCGGCCAGGCGCGCGGCCAGGCTTGCGGCCAGGGCTCGCGGCCAGGCGCAGCCATGCGCGGCCAGCCGCGGCCAAGCGCAACCAGCCGCGGCCAAGTACGACCGGAGTCGCGGCCAGGGGCGGCCAGGACCGCGACAGCGGCGGCGGCGGTCGGCTAGGGCGGCCGGATGTCGAAATTGTAGGGTGAGTGGGTTTCTCCATGTTCTTCCTCAATTTTACCTTTTGGAAAAGCCCTAAATTTGGATCTATGGATTGAATGAAAATTTTTTTTTGAGTTATACATGCAATATCCTTTGAAATTTCATTGCTTTTTAAGGTAGGAATTGGTAAAAATTTGATCTTGATATATATTGAATTAATTCCACTATATAAATTTATGGGTGAGGAGGTTGTATAATAAAATATGTCATGTAGAGATGGGGCTTATACATTTTCAGATTGGGTGTAAGTCTTAAACCTAGAATTCTTAACCTCATATTTTAAGTTAATGGTGATGAAGCTCTCATTGAGAGTTGTGGGACTAATGTTTGAGCAATTATGTTCTTCCTTAAATTGGAATAAAATGCTCCATAGAATCATCAGACTAATACATGATGAACTTGCTAGGATTGCTAATTCTCATTTTTAAAGTAGAACTTTTCTTGTGATTAAAGTATGTTTATCAAGAAACATACTCTCTTGTGTTATGTATATGATCATGTCTTGTGAAATATAGGGTTGGTATTGGTTATCTTTAAATAGGCAAGGTTAAGCCGAAAATTTGAATGTCATTATAGTAAAAGTTTGTGTGTCGATCAAAGTATTATTAGAAGATAAGATAAATCTTAAAAGTCAAATTGGTATCATAAATCCGGGGATCGTTGTAATTTGGGGAGATCAAGTTAAAGATCTCTCCTAACCATTGGTGTATAATGAGCTTCTTGAAGTTCCTTACACTTGGGATGGTTGAGCATCTTGTCTTTCTTACGTGGTAACCACTAAGGCAAATCAAAATTTAATCTTGGCCATGTTAGTGAGATATAACGAAATTTTTACGATATAGGTTAAACTATGAAGTTGGAGGTGACTTAAAAAGGGTTTGTGATCAATCATGTAGTGATTGAACTATGAATGCTCTTATAAAAATTTCTCGTGAGCAAAAAAAAAAAAAAAAAAATCTAAATACCTAAGTTCATACCTTCCTCATGATCTAATTTAGATGAGGAAATAAGAGGAAAAGTAGAGAAATTGTGTAGTTCAAAGCACTTTGTAATAATAATATAAATCTGTTAAAGTCTGTCCAAATCTGAAATCAGAATCTTGGAATTTCTTTCGTAAGGATATTTAATGAGAAATAGGTCATGTGATATACCGTTGGAAAGCTAATCGAGTCTACTTTCCAACCGCGCTTACGGTGTCCTAATCCAATGTCTGTGCTGGGAATTATCACTGGAACATGATAACTTGTCGAAAGTGCAGAGTTGCAGAATTTTAGATGTATAAATGATTTTCTGTTTATTCCAGCCTTTCGTGCGAATTAAGTGGGTCATATTATATATTGCTAGAAAGATCAGTAAATCTAAATTATAGGGGAATTCCCTGTGTTTCATTCTAATATCAAAAGTAGTAGTTACGATAAATCATCTTCGATCGTTAGGGAGGTCAGATCCGAGGAAACGTATTTAGATAGGATCTATAGGCATGTTGTGCTGAGTTAGAACTAAACACTTTTCTTCAGTAACGCATGTTATGAACTCAGGTCTGTCATACTTATTTATTTAAATGCTGACCCCCTTTAAATTAATGTTTCATAACGAGGTTGCATTTACACTCAGTGTGCTGATGTTTATCCTTAGACTCAGGTTTCGTTAATTTTACCAGAAATAAGGAATTATTGTGTTATGGACTCCAAAAGATATATTTCATCCTAATACATGATTTTTCGGTGGCCTAGTAACTGGACTGTGAATAGAGTATTTATTGGCACATAGTCAGTAGAAATTTCTGAAGCGCCGATAGTTAATGGTAAGGATGATGGACCGATCAATTATAATTCACTGATAAATGGTCAGATTAACGGCCAGCACTAAATTGTATGGACAATAGACTAATAGATGGGTGAACATGAACGCTAAGTGTAAGGAAAGAGTTTCTTATTGTAATATTAAGATTGGGAAGTCAGGGTGATGGGATTGACAGTATCAAGTTCAGTACTGGCAGGAATCCAATGAGTCTCAACGTACCCATCCATTTAGCCAGGATGTTTGTGCAAGTAATACGTTTGCATACAGTTAACATGTGCCCCATAAGGTAACCAAACTTATGAGATACTTGAAATAAACACTTTTAATCATATGTGTCATATCTTCCCAAATTCTTATTGAATTCCTTTCTCTTTGAGTATAATGTCTTGATTTACGTCGGTGATTAAAGAGTAACTGTGGCGTTCACATTATTCTAGTTAAAGGGGATAAACCGATTATCTGAGACAATGATCAACTCTATGGGCGTAATAATGAATGTTTTGAAATCTCGTATATGAAGATTTGAAAGTGAGAAATATGGGTATGTGGCATATATATACATATGTACTATCTGGTCGTTATGCGGGTGTAAACCATGTGAACATGGTCGTTCCTCTATTCAAATACTTTTTGAGCATCACATAGAAAGCACCCATAGTAGATATCCACACACATATACCAGGTTACAAAAAAAAAAGAAAAAAGAAAAAAGGATAGTTTCAACATCTTATGGACGAATGAGGGTTTATTGTGGTAAATTAGTATTTACACTAAATGTGAGTAATCTTGCGAGTATTAGACATTGAACCAATAATTAATTCATGTTCACCATGATAAGGGATAGTAAGGCAAGCTTAGAACTGAACACAATCTTGTGTAATAAGTGTTGCATTTAATATAGAAATTTGAAACATGGTGTACAAGGGCATTGACATGTGTCTCACTGAATAGAAATCATTATGATTGATATGAATATGATGGGTGTATATCACTCGACTTATGTACATAATGTAATTGGGTGGCATGTTCTGATTAACCAATTGGTGTGAATATTCCTGTAATGATGCAATCTAACAGATAAATATTAATTGCGAGTATGATTACTTTTATAAAGGAATTGATGTGCATGATGTATGAATCTTATGAAATTGGATGCGTTGATTATTGTGTTGATATATATGTACACATTGTGTTACGGAGGAAGGGACCCGTATGGCACGGGCGGAGTGCGAAGACGGTGCAATATATATATATATATATATATATATATATATATATATATATATATATATATATATATATATATATATATATTAGGAGGAAGGGACCCGTATGGCACGGGCGGAGTGCGAAGACGGTGTTGTAAATCATATTGGGAGGAAGGGACCCGTATGGCACGGGCGGAGTGCGAAGACGGTGCTATATATCATATTAGGAGGAAGGGACCCGTATGGCACGGGCGGAGTGCGAAGACGGTGCTATGATATACATATAATTGGATTCTTATAAATGATTGAGAACGAAGGGTTATGTGTGATACAGATGTGTATGTGTTTTTGTGTGACACTAGGGGTATGTTGGATGTGTTATCGTATATGACAATGAAACCGTCAGAATACAAGTTTAGCTGATTGAAATGAATACCATATATTGGGTGAAAGTGTGCATGTGAATCCGTGCATTACTTGAAGTGTGATGCGTTATTGCATTATGAGAAATATGATATGATTATATGTTATGTAATTATGTGTTATGATTTAAGTGTTATTTGAATGCATAAACTTGATTTATGGCATAACTCTGATGGTTTGTGTATTATAGCGTGGAATACAAGGCACGTGAGTAATACACACTATGTACACATAAGACAAGAGAGTTTGTTTATGTAACTCATAGATTTATCATACATAAAGATGAAAAATTCAAGAAAGAAATTGGGGAGTACGATCATATGAGTCTGATCGTCCTCAGAAATTTTAGAGACTGGAGTCTTGATTTTTAAATTATGGGATGTCACTGTTTCTTCATCTTCTTCCTGTTTCAGATTCCTTTTATTACGTGAATGTTTATACTCTCATTGAAATATCATCTCTTCTTGATTTATTTCCTACCTCACTCACTGAGCTGTCGAGCTCACCCTCCCACAGACTGATATATTGCAGGTTGCTTGGAGGTAGAGGTCAGGACTATGCTGCGCAGGGTTCGCTCTAAATAAATTCAACTCTTGTATTTTGGAACGCTTGTGTGTATGAATGATACATGTGGGTTTTGGGATAGATTATTCATCTTGTACATATACATATATGGAGTACCTTGTAGTAGTTCATTTCAAGTTGATATGTGAGAGATCTTTTATTGGGTTGTAGCAATAAGAAGTGTATTATCAATATAATGCCCATGAGAAGTTGAAATTATAAATTCTGAAAGTCTATGGATGCCGAGAAAGAAACTCTAGAGTTTATGTTGTTATGTTTTTACATAAGTAGGCGATGTCAAGCCGATATACTTTCACGATCGTGTGGATGCTTTTGAATTCAGTTATATGGTTGAATGAGAATAAGTAGGCTGATGTTAGCCGAAATTATCTTATCTGTATTGGATATTATATCCGACCAGTAATTACAAAGGAAGTGCTGCTGAAATTTTTAAGAAATAAGGGAATGATTTGATTTATCGGTTTTATTAAGTGTATGTTATGTAAATTGAGGATTGTTAAACTGGGACCGTTACAAGTTTTTAAAAGAAAAGAAATTTAAGGCTTGCTCTTCTGCTTGGCACCGTTATGTACTTACATCTTGAGATATTTGTGTCTCAATTTAGATCATTGGCAAGAAAAGTGTTTAAGCAAAACAAATAAGATAGTGAAAAATTAAACTTCTAATAACACTGTTTTTTAAAATTGAATATTAAGCCATCAATAAATCAAGCATGGAATAAAAACATGTTTTAAAGATTGAGTTTTAAATAAGAGTAAAAATTCAACACCCATCCTCATGTGCTTTCAAGAATACTTGCAAATTGCAAGACTTTAGTTAAGGCTTATATATGATTCAATTGGGTTTTCACAAAATTCATCAGAAGTAGAAGTAGTGGTAGAGAGGAATGAGTCGTGAAAAGAAATTAGTTCAAATAGATCCATATCGGGAAATGAGAAGTAGATTAGTAAAAATTGAAATCCTTCATTGATTGTCACCTTCAATTTATAGATTATACATTCTTCTTCACTCTCTCTTTCTGAGTCAAAAATAGTGCAAAATGCAGTAACAATAAGAAGAAAAAAAAAAAAATACAATGGTAAAAACTATCTAACAAGAAAATCCTATCCTAAATCCTAAAAATGAAAATTCTAGCCTCATTCTCTTCCCTTCTGCTTTGCTCTGATGATGAATTCATAGGAGGAGAGAAGTGGTGAAAACGTATAAAGGATAATGGCAAAATTCCTGACCCAACAGCCAGGGATTTGTCACAGAAACACGACCAAAGCCGCGTTTTTCTAATGCAGCTCTCTCCTAGCTGTTGGACCAGAGCTAAAACGTGGCTCTCCCAGCTGTTAGATCAGCGCTTTTTGACCAGATCCCCTCAATTCAGATTTCTTCAGTTCTCTGATAAGATTGCCTTTAGATCTCTGGATGAAGACATATTTGTTGGTTTCTCTGAGCTTAGGAAACCTTATCTTTAAAAATCTGAATTAATTGAATATAATTGGATTTTTTTCTTCTTTCTTCTCTTCCTCCATTAATTACAACATGTACACCATTAGACAATAAATCAATTAAATAATGAAGTATAAATTAAATATAGAAATGTGACATAAAATATGCAATATTAGTGAACAATCACACCCATACACCTATTTTTTGTTCGTCCTCAAGCAAAACAAGAAAACTAAGTTTAAGAGTTTATTAAGCCACTTTCGTAGGTCAGGTGACTGCACTGGGCATTTGTAGCAAGCTTTTAAAACTCTAGGTTACCCATAAATGAGGAGTTGTAGTCTCCTGAGGGTTTTTTGTGAATTACACCCATAAATTCATAAAAATATTTTTCAAAAATAAAGTGTTTGTATTTTCAAAAAAATTTTTGAAGGAGAGAAAAAAATCTTTGAAGAATTCTTGCAAAAATATAAGTGATTTATAAGTTATAGGATCATCAAATTATTCATTCTTAAACTTAATCTCTAGGAAAGAACTTGTTATTAATCAAGATAAGGATTTCAACTATATTTTCACTCAGTCTATTTTATCATAAATCATATGCACCTTTGTGATCGTGAATATTTGATATGAGTCACTTTTAGGCATGAATACTTATGCTTAATGAGACAAAATTATCCTGCTTAATAAGAAGATTAATATATTTATATATATTCTTTCTTCTTTTCTTTTTTTATAAGGCACAAGAGTCTTTGTTTTGAATTCTAAGTGTTTAAGTGCATATTTCATCAAGGTAAAAATCAAGACTAAATTATTTTTTTGATTTTTTCTAAACCTAGAATTCAAACAAATAATCTTATTTCGACTAAGTATTAAGAAATCTTAATTATGACTTCCTTAATCCTTAAGATTAACATAATTCTTTTATAAAAATAGGTCAAAATATTGTTTCCCAACTTCAAAAAGTTTTTAAAAGAAATGAAAAAGTTCTAATCTAAAAGTTTGAAAATAGAAATCAGAAAAGAGAAATTTCTAAAAAAAAAGAATTTTTTTAAATTATAAAAAAAAGAGAAGAAAACCTATGTTATTAAAACTCTCCATCACACCTATCTCATGCATCGTCCTTAATGTATGAATGAAATACATATATGCATGAAAAATAGGGAGGGAAAAAATATCATCTCAAGGTGGTAGTTCTGGTGGCGGTCTAATTAGTGCAAGTGTTGCTGCCCAATCCAATGTATGTGGAATTCGCAGGAACTCGCCTTTGACCTCTATCACATTAAAAGTGTTATAACCCCGAATTGAATAGGATCATGTAAAATTCTATCGTGAAAGTTATCCTGGTCAAATGCCCAATCTTGGTAAATCATCTTGGAGTTATATTATCCTGCAACTTGGACTAACAATGGAATGTGATTCACTGAAATGGTTAATTTGGGCTCAAAAGTGAAAGGTACGGGAACCAATACGGACTCAGGGAGTTGATTTAAATTAAGTTGAGGTTCGAGAGTCGGATTTGGTTCAAGAGTTTGTTCAAATCAAAGAAATTAGGTTCACATTCAGTTCACATCAATGGAATGTGACTTTGTAAAATTGGTGATTCAAATTCAAGATTTATAGGTGAATCAATGTTGATTCGGGAATGTGATTCAAATCGGGTAAGGATACATGAGTTAACATTTAAAAATTGAAATCGAATCACAAAATTGAGGATCAGGGTCACATTCTTATTCAAATTCAATTTCATTGAAGTGAAAACTTGCCACTTTAACAAAAATTTGGTATTGGTCAAGTCCAAGATGGTGTGATGAAATTGAATCTTGGTTAAAACTTTCAAGACACCATGATTCTTGGGTCTTGTCAATATGGTTAGGAAAATCAGGAATGATCAATACTCGATTAGGTGGAGTTTCCTCATTCCTATCGTTCATTGTGTTTAACAACTGATTCATTTTTATTTCTGTCTTATTGCTGGACTGCTTGAAATCATTTTGGGACTGAATCATGGCTTCTATAGTATTTTTCAAGTCAACTGATTCTTCATTTTGTTGTGGTGGGACTTGAAAAAGGAGTATGAATCTTGGTCTTGGAAATTGTGAGAGAATGTGAGTCCATGATTTGAAATTGGTTTTGGGACTCAGGCAAGACTTCTACACTCTTAGTCAATTCAGATTTTTCTTCAAATGGTTGATCTTGATAAGGAGTATATGAAGCCATATGTTGGAAATATTGTGGAAAAGATGGTTGACAACATGGCTCGGGGGATGTGTATCCCTACTGACTCGATGAAGAGTAGAGATAATTTTACCAATTCTGGTCATTATTCTGGGGATGAGGATTATATTGAGTTGGGTAAAAGCAATCCAACATATTTGGTTGGTTCATATTATTCAATGCCAATCTAGGGACATCCGAGTCAATAGAGGTCAGGGTGAAATAAAAATTTATATTAACATGGAAAGAATTAGGGTTATAATATATTTCACATATAATAACAAAAATTAAAAAAACAAGCAAAATGAAAAAAATCAAGCCTATATTAGGATAAACCTTAGACTTAGATGACTCCTAACTGGTTGACTGTCAGGAGAGGGTTATTGCAGTAAACTGATCACAGGTTAATCGACCAGGTAAGGGCAAAACTCCAAAAGTGGGAGGTATCCATGCATGTTCGTCGGAAAAATCGAGCGTGTAAAATCTTTAATTGATTGAAAAGAATGTTACAACGGATCAAAACTTCGATTATAAAATAGGAAAGAGTTTTGAGTAGAGCACCCCTTTGTTTAATGCCAGATTCTTGATATAGCTGTGAAGAGTGATTCTTATTCTCCGTTGACGAACTAAATCTGAAGCTTGACTTTAGATCTTCTTACTCTCTTAAATTGCTCACTGGTGAAGTATGAAACTTCAAGCAGAGGTTGAAATCTCAAAGAGATTGAACTTAAACTCAACAAGTTAGAAAGAGTCTCTTCTTTTTCTTCTCTTGAACTCTCTAAGACCAAAAATATTTTCTTTCTAGCTTCTAACAACTATTTATAGATATTTTTGGGTATAATTGACCCCTTAAATCTCTCCATAATGGGGATTTATTCC
Organism: Agave tequilana; assembly: GCA_038442645.1. Classification (NCBI taxonomy): domain Eukaryota; kingdom Viridiplantae; phylum Streptophyta; class Magnoliopsida; order Asparagales; family Asparagaceae; genus Agave; species Agave tequilana. Next base: position 35,997 of record JAVJIF010023964.1, on the reverse strand, counting down.
CCATTATATGGAGAAAACGTGGGTGTTAATTGACCCAGTTAATGGTTGTCAGTTACTGTAGAACGCGGGTTTCGCGCTTGACACTGACCTCGCTATTGAGTTGAACGTGGAGCTCACAGGCTCGCGTTAGTGTTGAAACATGGAACTACTCAGGATTGTGTTTGTAGCTGAAACGTGACCATGATTGAAGTCCGCATTTGAAGAAGTAACACAATGTAACGTTTGATGATGAGCGCCATCTTCACGTTGACATAGTGTCAAGTTGCACTTAGGGTTGAAATGTGACCCTCGAGCTTGAATGAAGGTCCGCGTTTGAGCCTTTGTCCTCAATACTTTTTTGACAGCCTACAAAACCCCCTTCAAAGTTTTCGAAACACCGTGGTTGACTGAAAAATTTCAAAATACTTTAGACTCCATGTTGACTTGGGTTTTCATGACTGGTACTGGCAATCACTTGAAATGATCTGAGTCTGATTTTGTCTAGATTCTGGTCTTCATGAGTGTACTGCTTGAAGCCTCCTGAGAAGATCGTCATAATTATCTAGCAACACACTCAAGAATGTTTCTGAGCTTTATTTGGTTGTCGGTTTACTATTGAACTAGTTGAATTGTCGATCTCTTTTTCTAGTGCATTGTGGAACTATTACAAAAATGAAGACATTCCTCGTGATGGAGAGAGGATGCGGCTCTCATTTAGACGCAACCCTCATTGATGAAGACGCAACTCTCAATTGTTGGTTTTATTTGAAATGCGAGGGTCACTTTGGATGTTTCTAGATGCGAGCATCATCTGTAACACGGGCCTCCAAAGAGATGCGTGTCCAGCACATATTAAGCTCAAAATTTGTGCTACGTATCACGACCGTTGAAGGACCTATAAAAAGAACAGAGGTCTTTCAAAAGTCATTAACTTTAACTGTCTTCAACCTCAGACTCTCATCTAAATTTAAATTTCTCGAGCTTTCTGAGAACCCAAAGCTTCAGCTATTTTCATAATCTTTTTTCAAGGTTAAAAACTGATTCAATGCTCCCAAAGGGAAAGCACACAACTTCTTCTTCAAATGCGTGTTGGCCTAAAGGCCCATCACTTTAGTTTTGATGATGATTAACTCGTGTAGTTATAATACTAATGATCTTGTGTTTATATAGTTTCAGATTTACTGTCAATATCTTAGTTGGTGTTTAGCTTCAACAAAAGATTTGAAGTCAAGTTTTGAAACTAGCACGTATTGATTCAAGAGCTCGCGCATCAAGATTGCATCAAGTACTCAAAAGAAGTCTAGCTCAATGGATCAAGGTTTGATCAAGTCAAGATGGAGAAGAAGATTTTCAAAAGAAAATTTTCAAGAAAAGATTTTCAGACTTGTGTCATGTTTGTAAGTGTGTTAAAATTTATTTTTAGATAAAATGTATAGGATAGGTTAATTGTGGATTGCTCAAACTCATACACACACACACATACACAAGATTTACATGCATTTTCTTAAAATAGTTTTAATTTTAGAAAAAATCGTTTTAATTTTGAGCTTCATAGTATACATCCTTAAGTTTCATGATTAGATTTCATCAAAACATGCTTATATAGTTTATATGTGTATTGGATTCATCCATGAACATTATTGCTTCAAATGTTTAGAAAAACTTATTTGGTGATTCTATATCATATGTTTAGGTTTTGTATTTATCAAAACTTTATTTTAGAGCTTATTCAAAAACATAGATATTTCATCCTATATGTGTATTAGATCATATTCATACACATTAAGCTTCAAAAGTGTTTAAAATATCTTATTTTTGTATTTGAAGAAGTTTTAGAAAAATCATTTTCAAATTAAAGATTGTTTTTGGAAAATACAGATTTTTGTTTAAGCAAAATTTTTATTTCACAAAAAATAGTTCAAAATGTTTGTAATATGTGTTGATTTTTTATCATACATATTTGTACTTCAAAGTATGTTAATGAAGTTTTTTTTTGTAGATCTTTAGTGATTTTATGGGATTTTATATAAATTTATTAGACCAAGATTTTATCCCAGAATTTTTAGACCTGGCATTCTGCCGGTCGACCGGCCGGTCGACCGAGACAGAAGTCAGTCGACCGCACGGTCACCTGATGTTTACAAATATGTGCACGACCTATTGGCTTGTGGGCTGGTCGACAGGACGGTCGACCATCCAGAGAGCTTTGCTCTCTGGATCTGGCCCCGGTCGATCGGTGGTCGACCGGCAGGTCAAGCCCAGGGCACAGTCGACTTGGCGGTTGACCGGCAGGCTCCAATAGTCAAAAATATGACCGTTGGCCGGTCGACCGACAATAGAATTTTCTGCTGAGTTGGCTGTCAACGACTATATTTTGAGAGGCTATAAATAAGCCATTTCTTAGGGCTGTTTTGGATAAGATTTTTAGTGGGTTTTAAAGCCAGTTTTTCCCATCTCTTTTAGAGGTTTCTCTACTTGTTTTAGGGCTAATACTTTCACATCAAAAGGAGAGTTTTTCAAGAGTGTTTACAAAAGAGATTTCTTGAGTTTTTCATCACTATTTTATCTAGCTTTTCTCACACATACTTGAGCTTTCCATTACTATATCAATCCTATAGGAGCTTTATTGTGAGAGTGTTTTTAGGTGATCAAAGTGTTGACATCACCAAGTGTTTATCTTTGTGTTTGAGGAGGCGAACTTGCGGGTTCGTGTTGTGACGAGTTCTTGTAGGAGCTCGGTGTAGAGGTGCGGCCTCGGCAAGTTAGTGTGCTTGCATGTGTTGTTCTTGCAGGAACAAGAGAGGGACTAGTGAGTCCAAGACTTCTAATGAGAACTCGCTGTAGGTGTTGTGGCATCTAGTGATCTTGCGGGATCGATTCTAGTGGAAATCCATCATAGTGTTGAAGGCGGGGACGTAAAGCAATGGTGCTCGAACCTCGAAACAATTCTTCTGTGTTTACAATTGCTCTCTCTCTCACACTTGTGTTTATATATCTTGCATGCTTACATTGTTTATCTCTTTATATGCTTGATATATCTTGTGCTTAATTGTTATATGCTTGAGATTGTTTGCTCACACTTGTATTCAACCAATAGAGTCATAGTGGCACCTTAACTCTTAATCTAGAAGAATCTTGAGGAGATACTTTAGAGCCCTTCACCGATAATTCGGCTACACTCTTGTGTTATACTTTGTGTGTTGGCTTAATAGCCTTAGTTTGCATAAATAGCTTTTAATTCCGCATCATTGTTATTAGATTAGCTAGTACACCTATTCACCCCCCTCTAGGTGTATTTTTAATTGGTATCAGAGCTTGGTGCCCTTGATTAGGGTCTAACAACCTTGACTTAAAGATCCTTATTTTAGCTAATCACAATTTTTGTTTACACACACATATGGATTGCATGACACCTCCCATGTTTGATATTCTTAACATCCAAACTTAGAAAGTTAAGATGTCAATATACCTCAAAGCCTTAGGGATTCATGTTTATCTTGCCACTATTAAAGATTCTTATTGTTTAAATGGAAAATATCTTGAGGTTAACACAAAAGCCATCCATGCTTTAAAGAGTACCCTAAATGATGATTATTTATGTAGGGTTGCTGACTTTGATTTGACATTTGTAGTATGGAATACACAAATCTTTCTTGGTGAATAAAAGCAATACTATATGGGGAGTGAATCGGATGATGAAAGTGATGCTTCCAACATATGCTATATGGTCCAAGGGGATGACCCCTTTGAGGTAAATTCCAAATCCGAGGTAGAAGAAGATATTGACATGCCTTATGATGAGCTTGCATCTTTTTGTCAATACTTCTTGAAAAATATGATTTATTAAAATTAAAAACAATAAATTAAAGAAGGAAAACACTTCTTTGTTAAAAGTATTTCTTTTAAAAATAAATTTTAAATTGTTTCAAAAGAAAATGAATTTTTGAAAAAAGAGAATATTTCCTTATCTTCAAATTAAATGACTTCAAAATTAAATGATATTTGTGAAGGAAACAATTCTTTGAAAAATAAAATTATTTTGGTGGAAAAAGAAAAAGAGATTGTTTTGGAAGAAAATAACTCTTTGAAGAGAAAAATTGTTTCAAAAAAAAGAAAATATTTCTAAAAAGAAAAAGATTGTTGATTCTCATTCTTGCCATGCTAATAATGATCCTTGCCATGTTTTTCATGCTACTATTGATAAAAATGAGATTCATGTCTTGAAAAATAGAATTGATTGTTTAAACTCAACTTTGAGCAATTGTACATTTAACTATTCTACATTGAAAACCTTATTTCAAAAGAAACAAGCTCCACATGTTCATGCACATAACCCACGACATACATATGTACACTATGCTCACATTCACACCACTCATATGCATGCTAGAGTGTACAAATGTGCACATTGCAGCCGCCATCTTGCAAGATTTTGTTTGATAGATTAAATTTTATAAATTTTGCAAATAATAATGTTTGGGTTCCTTATGATGCTCACCCCAATGGACCAAAATCCCCACCTCTTGTGTTTGATGTAGGTGTGGGCTCTCACATGATGTGAGAGGTTAGTGCCTTGGTGGTGGATGCATGTGGAGCTAGATGGGCATACCTTATTGATGTATCGCTATCAAGAAAGTTTGGTGGGAAGACCACCATGGTTTGGAAACCTAGAGATTAGCCCTATTAGTTTTGGTGACTATTTCTAACTCCCATTTTTATTTACATGCTTTCATATAAATATTTTTACCATGTTTTGGTTTCAATGCTTATTATGTTAAATGATCATGTTTTGTACTTCATGTGTTGATTACTTGTTTAGACGTAGTTTTTGTTAAAACTTGTGTTTATACTTATACAAGTAGGCTACACTTGATTATTATATGTTTGTGCTCCATTGCTCATTTGTACTCATTACATGTATATGTATAATCTAGTTTTGATGATTCTTTCATTTATACTTATTTTCTCTATCCTTGACATGTTTTGCTTCATGTATGTTATTTTTATCTAAAACTTATAAATATACACGTATACCCTTGAGTCACTTGCCTTCATACAAAATTTTATTATGGACTCGTTTGCGTTTCGGATATATATGTATATTTTTAATTTTGATAGTATATACATATACCTTGAAGTTTATTTAATTTTAATGAAAAATAAATTTTTATAATTTTCATATTTTTTTTGATGTTTTGACCTTTATTGCTTATATTCATGAATATGATATTCACATGATTTTTATGCACTCACATTATTTTTGTTTACTCATGATTTTGTTTTCATGCGCTTTATATGAGCTTTATAGATCTTGAGTGATAATTTTTATGTACTTAGCAATGTTTCATGACATATATATCATTTGGTTTCATTTTTTAAGGATCTTTAGCTAGTTTTTTCAAAAATTACTTTAAACTAGTTATTTATTCTTCATTTGGTAGTGTTTTCAATCTACAACTATTTTTAAATCTTATTTTTGAAAATTTCTATCCTTAAAGGGCGGTTGGATGGGCGACCATGCATTGTATACCCTTATTGAATATCTTTTAAACTTGTGCATGAATATGGTGGTAGGTATGAGTTATACAAATGATCTTCATGTTATTCTATTCTTGTATACTCATATATGTTTTCTTATATATGTATGCTTTAAATTTCAATTAATATTAATTTTAATTAGTATTTTCATTTTCATACATACATATATATAAATTGATTGTGCTTGTTTTACAATATATTTACATTCTTAAAGCACAAATTATGTTTATGGTAAGCTTGAGTTTATTTCAAATATTAATTGGTATTTATACAAGCTTATACATTGATTTCAATTGGTATTTATTTGATATCAAAATAATTTCATGTTTCACCTTCAATTGGTATCTAAAATCTACTATTGGTATCTTGAACTTTTTTTACAAGTGGTACCAACATTTATTCTTGTCAATGACTATTTGATTTCATTGGTATCAAAATTTGTTTTGTTGACTTAAGAAATTTTAAAATTTTGTTTTAAGTATTATCGAAAATTTTGTTTTATAATTTGTTGATATGTATTGCCTATATGCAAGGGAAGCTTATCATCTTCTCTATATGAAGATTCATGTTGAGTGTATCTCACATTGAGGAGCTTGACCTCTCTTCTTTATGTGGTACACATGTGTAGGGGGAGTTTAATATCTCCGTTTATACATTGTATATTATGCTTTATGCGGGTTAGGGTCTAGTCATCCCTTCTCCATGTAATGTATATATGCAGGAGGAGCTAGCTTTACATCTCTTCTCATCATGAATATATATCGCATATACATCTTTATTGTTTGATTATCTTCACCCGTTTGTTGATGGATTGATAAAAAGGGGAGAAGAATTTAGAGAGTTTATATACGCATGTTTATATAATTGTTTATGCATATATGTTTGATTAGTTAATGCACTTTATTGAATATCCTTATTGTTTATTGCTATGCATGAGTTAAGGGGAAACTTCTATGAAGCTTATCTTTAATCGATGCATATATAACTCTGAGTTTTGTCATCATCAAAAGGGGGAGATTGTTAGCTCAAAGGCCTATCGCTCTAGTTTTGATGATGATTAACTCATGTAGTTATAGTACTAATGTTCTTGTGTTTATATAGTTTCAGATTTACTGTCAAGATCTTAGTCGGTGTTTAGCTTCAATAAAAGATTCGAAGTCAAGTTTTGAAGATAGCACGTATTGATTCAAGAGCTCGCACATCAAGATCGCATCAAGTACTCAAGAGGAGTCTAACTCATTGGATCAAGGTTTGGACCAAGTCAAAATGGAGAAGAAGATTTTCAAAAGAAGATTTTCAAGAGAAGGTTTTCAGACTTGTGTCATGTTTATAAGTATTAAGATTTATTTTAAGATAAAATGTAAAGGATAGATTAGTTATGAATTGCTCAAGCTCATACACACACACACACATTTACATGTGTTTTCTTAAAATTGTTTTGATTTTAGAAAATACCGTTTTGATTTTGAGCTTCATAGCATACATCCTTATGTTTCATGATTAGTTTTCATCAAAATAATTTATATGGTTTATATGTGTATTTCATTTCATCCATGCATATTATTTCTTTAAATGTTTAGAAAAACTTATTTGGTGATTCTATATCATATGTTTAGGTTTTGTATTTATCAAAACTTATTTTAGAGCTTATTGTCAAAAACATAGATATTTCATCCTATATGTGTATTGGATCATATCCATACACTAAGCTTCAAAAGTATTTAAAATATCTTATTTTTGTATTTGAAGAAGTTTTGAAAAAATCATTTTTCAAATTAAAGATTGTTTTTGAAAAATACAAATTTTCGTTTAAGGCAAATTTCTATTTCACAAAAATGGTTCAAAATATTTGTAATATGTGTTGATTTTTGATCACACATATTTGTACTTCAAAGTATGTTAATGAACTTATTTTGTAGATTTTTAGTGATTTTATGAGATTTTATAAGAATTTATTAGACCAAGATTTTATCCCAGAATTTTCAGACCTGGCCTTCTGCCGGTAGACCGAGACAGAAGTTCGTTGACCAGGCGGTCGACCGATGTGTACAGATACGTGCACGGCCTATTGGCTTATGGGCCGATCGACCGGGAGGTCAACCTTCCAGAGAGCTTTGCGCTCTAGATCTGACCCTGGTCGATCGGGCAGTTGACTGGCAGGTCAAGCCCAGGGCACGGTCGACTGGGTGGTCGACCGGCAGGCCCCAATAGTCAAAAAAATGACTGTTGGCCGGTCGACCGACAGCAGAATTTTCTACTGAGTTGGCTGTCAACGGCTATATTTTGAGAGGCTATAAACAAGCCATCTCTTAGGGCTGTTTTGGATAAGATTTTTAGTGCGTTTCAAAGCCAGTTTTTTCCATTTCTTTTAGAGGTTTTCTCTACTTGTTTTAGGACTAATACTTCCATATCAAAAGGAGAATTTTTCAAGAGTATTTACAAAAGAAATTTCTTGAGTTTTTCACCACTACTCTATCTAGCTTTTCTCACACATACTTGAGCTTTTCATTGCTATATTAATCCTATAGGAGCTTTGTTGTGGGAGTGTTTTTAGGTGATCAAAGTGTTGAGATCACAAGTGTTCATCTTTATATTTGAGGAGGCGAACTTGCGTGTTCGTGTTGTGATAAGTTGTTGTGGGAGCTCAGTGTAGAGGTGCAGCCTCGGCAAGCTAGTGTGCTTGTGTATGTTGTTCTTGCAGGAACAAGAGAGGGACTAGTGAGTCCAAGAGTTATAGTGGGAACTCATTATAGGTGTTGCGGTACCGAGTGATCTTGCTAGATCGATTCTAGTGGAAACCCTCATAGTGTTGAAGGCGGGGACGTAGAGCAAGGATGCTCGAACCTCAAACAATTCTACCGTGTTTGCAATTGCTCTCTCTCTCTCTCTCTCGTGTTTATATATCTTGCATGCTTACATTGTTTATCTCTTTATATGCTTGATATATCTTGTGCTTACTTGTTATATGCTTGGGATTGTTTGCTTACACTTGTATTCAACCAAGAGAGTCATAGTGGCACCTCAACTTTTAATCTAGAGGAATCTTGAGGAGATAGTCCAGAGCCCTTCACTGAGAATTCAGCTACACTCTTGTGTTATACTTTGTGTGTTGGCTTAATAGCCTTAGTTTGCATAAATAATTTTTAATTCCACATCATTGTCATTAGATTGACTAGTACACATATTCATCCCCCTCCCTCTAGGTGTATTTTTAATGAGGCTACGACCTCGACCGCCATGGGTGTTCTCCTCCTCAAGAGGCCTCCATTTTAGGTAAGAAATGGCTTCACCAATTTTGATCTTGAAAGGGCTATGTCCCTTTAACTTCTTTGAAGTTGAACAATGAACACGAGTCTCATGAGACTCGCATTTTGATTCATGAACGCGACTCTTGCATTGATGAATAAAATGCGGGTCTGATGAGACTCGCGTTTTGAGACTTCAAACGCCGTCTCATGAATTTGATGCTCGCGTTTGAGTCCCAACAATTAATGTTTTTTTTGTTTTAAGTTTTGAAACTTAAACGCGGCCTTCGCATGAGCCTCACATTTTATCCCTCTGGATGCAAGTCTCATGTGTGAGACCCGCATTTGAGTTTCAACACTTAGTGATTTTCACTGCTTCAAAGTATTAACTTTTGTATTTTCTCTTCTTTTTCTTCAGTGAGATACTCTTTGAATCCACTGTCGAAGAGTGTCACGTCCCGCTTCCCACAATATACAATAGCGGGAACGCAACGAGACTTGGCGATGCATATATGCATAGAAAATACCCCGCGTATACGCGTCAAGCCTCAGTACAGAGAAATAAATACAATATACACATTTATTCCAACATTAAATGAGTACAAGAGCACCTGCAAAATGGTCAGTAATCATAATAGATATGAAAATAAGATTAAGAGAAAATACAGACAATATAATAAAGATATTTATAAGGAATAAAGGCGTCGAGTCTCCTACTAATATCCCGTGGAGTATCAGGTACTACGATTGTAGGCTATCTAAAAATCACTGAAGACAAGTCATCAAAAAGCAAAGTCCAAACTCCAGACGCATGACTAATCATAGCCATCACTGCAGCACCAAGACGCGAAGACGCGAGGGTCAAAACCCGCGTCTCAGCATCTCTGCGGTGTCAAGACGCGAGGGTCAAAACCCGCTCTCAGCATCTCTGCGGCGTCATGACGCGAGGGTCAAAACCCGCGTCTCAGCATCTCTGCAGCGTCAAGACGCGAGGGTCAAAACCCGCGTCTCAGCATTACTGCAGCACCAAGACGCGAGGGTCGAAACCCGTGTCTCAGTTATAACTGCCCTCGTTATAGGGCCAATCACTGCCCACATAATGAGGAAGTTAACCCCCATTATGGAGCGTTTTTAGGGGGCACATTCACCACTGTAAAACCTCTATAAATAGCCCCGCTTGTTATTGAGAAGGGGTCAATCAGTTGATCAGATAATTCTTGGAGAGGAACTTAGCCTGTGAGCTATATAAATCCCGAGTTCCACTAAAAAGATAGAGAGTCCAGCTCTTCAAACAACTTGCTGCGTACAAGTTAATCTTCGCTTATAATCTCTTTGAGATTCCTGATCGACAGGAGCTGTGTTACTCCATCTGCCATCCAAAGAGAAGATCCTCAAGAAGCTTTGACGTTCACCCGGTCAACGAAAAATAAGATTCACTTTCCACCGCCACATCAAGAACCCATCATTAAATAAAGGGGAGATTCAAGTCTCAACATCTTCCCTCTCTTGTAGTCAGAGTGTAAATCCGCTGTAATTTTTCATTTGATTCAAGGAAATTTTATAAGGAACCTTCTCCCACCAAACAAGAGATGGCGACTCTACTGGGGACTACTTTCTCTACTGACGAGCAAGTGGTGGCGCAAGGTGACGTCATCTGCATGGGAAAAATAGTCGAGTCACTTGTCGTGGAATTTGACCAAGCGAATTATGAAGAGTTCCTCTCTTCCGGCTCCAAGAGTCCTAAGGTCCGGGCCTACCGCAAGATCTCTATGGGGATTTGCCCCGAAGTCCGCTCTGAGATCTTCTCAGACGCGACTGGTGAGAAGGATGTCGCGGCTAATCGCATCATGCGTAACGCCCGCGTCAACGTCTCTCAGGAGACCCGCGTGGCCAACGTTCCTGATGTCCAGCCAGCCCATCCTCTTCTTCAGCGCCAGGTTGTCGGGAGTTCCCTTCAACCCCCACGACGTAACCGGAACGCTGAACGGCGACAGAGGCGGCGTGCGCGTCAACTACAAGTTGGAGCAACTGATGGTCCAACAGAGATAGGATGCGAAGCTCAGACCAGCGTCTCTTCTGTACCACATCAGACGCGTGAGGCCCGCGTTTGGCAACCTAAACGTGAGATTCACCAAGCTTGCGCTTCTGAAGCACCGCTTCCCAAATGCCAATGCGAAGCTCATGCCCCTTATCAAAGACATGAGACACGCACTTCTATACACGGGGCCCAGCCGCCCTGCGTTTCTCAAGCGTCTCTGTCCAGACACGATAATAAGCAACACGAGAATTGCGTCTCTTCTCAGCAGAGACGCCAGACTCGCGTTCCGAAGCCACGACGCAAGAACTGCGTTCATGAGCCTCGTGTCTCTGAACCTTGCGTCCTAACTGTGTGAGGCAGGGATGCCTCCCACCCTCGACAGTGCAAGGTTAATCTCTTCGATCCCCCTCCCATGGATCTAAGGGATTATTTGACAAGGAAAAGAAGTGCTAATTGGATCACTTCATCGTGTTGCTGCGAACGGCTTATCACAATGCTCTCTGAGTGCTGTTGCAGTTCAGGTACAAGTCAGCAGTCTCTAGTTAGACAGCTGAATCTGATTCCCCGATCGGCTAAAAGAAATCGTTCCCACAGGAGGAGGATTTTCTCTGACGCTGAATACCCTGAGCTCACTGCAAACATGACGAGCAGGAGTAGGGGAAAGCAACCTGCGTATAGCTCCGACGAGTCAGACATAGAACCAGAAGGAGTGTACCGACATACTCGCACTCGGACTGGGGTAATTCCCCCATTAACTACAGTGCCCTGGCTCGGGGCATTGAGGTAGATGACTCGCATTCTACTATTGCAGAGTCACAGGCTTCAAACTCTTCTATAGAGAAGCAGGCCTTTATATATATGACAAACACTCCAGAGGAGACAACTAGGCGCTTGGAACAGCAAGCCCAGGTCCAAAGGGAACAATTCGAGATGATTCGTGCTCAACAAGAATCTATCGATTCCCTCAAGCAGATGCTGGCACAGTTGCTTGAAGACAAGAGGAAGTCAACCGACAAAGCCTCCTCTAAAAAGTCTAAAGGCAAAAGAAAAGAGGGAGAAGGCTCATCTTCTGTACATATTAAGGGAAAAGAGCAACCTACTTCTGGCTCGTCTAAATCCTCATCTCAGGAAAAAGACGACCGAGACCAGGGAAAGGTTCATTCTAAAAGAATGAATCAATTAGAGCAACGTCTTGAGGCCCTTACCAACCAGAAAGGCCTGCAAGAGGCAGGAGTGGTCCGGCCATATCCGGCCGAGTGGGACCTTGTTCCATACCCTCTCAAGTTCAAAGCTCCGACCCTCCAAGCATTTGACGGCAAAGGGTCACCAAACCAACATATCTACTACTTTAAGTTTCAGACAGGGAACGTGGTAGATAACGATACTATCCTGGCACGTTTGTTTATCGGCACCCTAAAAGGGCTTGCCTTTGAATGGTTCATGAAGCTCCCAGAAGGCTCCATTAAAAATTGGGGCGATCTGGAGAAGCTCTTCCTAACGCGCTTCTTTGAAGACGACTCAGAGGTGACAATGCCTACTCTTTTGGCCACAAGCAGCGAAAGGGAGAGTCCGTCAAATCATTTATAGAAAGATTTCAGAATGTAGCGCTCCGATATCCAAGCGGTATGACCCAGGTCAGCCTGGTGGAAACATGCCGGCACAATCTACAAACTTCGCTCCTCGCCCAAATAGGAGTTGCCGAAAGCCGCACCTGGAAACAGTTGATCCAACAAGGTGAACAGGCTGAAGAAATTATCGCCCGGGTTAGGGCAGAAGAAAACAAACTCAGACCCGAGAGGTCGACAAGGCGTGCGCCAGACACATCCCTCCAAACGAAAAGGAAGGATAACTTGGCGACGGAGACCAAATCCCCCGTCAAATCTCAACCAGTCAAGGAAAGTTACTCTTCAAGTCAGCCGCGTGCCAGCAAGCAGTATTCCTTCAAGGAAGAACATGTTGATTCGTTATTCAAATTACTTAACAAGAGCAATAGACTGAAGCTTCCTAAGCCAGACGCCCTGAAGAAGTCGATAAAACCGATAATCCCAACTACTGCCTGTATCATAGGATGCTGGGACACCCCACCAAGAGCTGTTATGTCTTTAAAGACATCCTTCAGGCTTTGATTGATGCAGAGGTATCAAAACTCCGGCCAGAGCAGAAAAAAGTAACAGCAAATATGACATCATTTCTCCAGTTTGGGAGACAACCTCCAACACTCTCTGGAGTAGTCCCCATCCCAAGAGGGGAGCTAAGAATGGTCAACATAGACCCTCACCATCGGCAAGAAAAGGGTCTTGTACCTGTTCCCACACCTCAGGGAGAAGTTATGTAGGTTCATCCCGACCTTGTGGATGGCCAGCAATGGACCACTGTTACCAGCAGAAGGTCCAAAGGCAAAGCGAAAGCTTCGTCCTGTAATGTAGTGTGCGCTTCTTCCCGAGAAGCGGAAACTGATGTTCCCTCACCGACTGATTCAGAAGAGGAAACGATAGTTCTCACTACAGAACCCGACCAACTTGTGGCGGAAACTCGTTCAGGACAGTCATATTTGAAAAAAGTATGATGACATGGCGCCGACTCCTCCTAAACCCGCTACAGAGTCAGCCAAGCCTTCCACAAAATAACCCGTGGAGAGACAAAAAGAGCTTCAGTTTTCCAAAGCTCTCTCAAAAAACATCGCGGAAGGATCCACAACACCTTACCGTTTTGACGTCCTGATTCAACTGGCCAATATCCCGGCCCGAATCACTCTTTACGAGCTCCTCAGATTATCGAAGTCAACCAGAGAAGCTTTACAAGAGGCTTTAGCTAATGCTGAGGTTTTCATGACCCAAGTACCGGTTGGACTACAGGAGGAAGATGCAGAGGATTGCATCCATGCCTCCCAAAATGCTCCCTGCATCACCTTCACGGCGGATGATATGCAGGTTAAGGGGAAACATGAACGACCCTTATATTTCATGGGTACGTCGGATCATCCGAAATAAGCCGCATTCAGGTAGATCCAGAGTCTGCATTGAGCATTATGCCTCGTCGGGTCATGCAACATTTAGGGATACCTACCCACCGTTGAGCGCTACCCAGACGACCATTTATGGGTTCAATGCCAATGGCACCCGTCCAATGGGGAAGATCAAGCTCAAATGCCAGATCGGAGACTTAAAGTCGGAGGTGACATGCTACGTGATCGATGCTGACACTTCCTACAATTTGCTGCTGGGACGACCATGGATTCATCGTAATTCTATCGTTCCCTCCACTCTCCACCAAGTCATGAAATACATCGACGGGAGTGGAAAGGTACGAACGTTGATTGCCGAAAGGCATCCGTTCAAGGGGGTTGAGAATTATTTCATAGATTCTCTCCTGTATCAGGATTCTGTGGAAATAGACAAAATCCCGCAACCAGAGGAGCCAGACTCTGGTAATGAAGCCGACACCGAGTCGGAAAAAGAAGAGTGCATGTGGGAACTAGATCCATTTGTAACGAGCATTAATAAGCTCGATGTTGATAACACCGCCGATGATGTAGGCGGATGGTATATTAATGAAGAGTTAGATTTGGCTTATTTCTCTATGTTCGCTTCTGATTCAGTGCCATCAGACACTAGTACTGAAGTGGATGGCGACCTCTGGTCGGCGATGGATGCTTTGACATCATTACATGTACCAGTGAAGTCGTCCTTCGAAACGCACCAAGATGTCGGCAATACACAAGAATCAGTATTCATGGTTCCAGCAAGTCGGAAAGGCCAAAAACCAATTCTTTTTGGACGAATTAAATCTGAACCTATATCTCGTGAAGAATCAGAAAGCGAGAAGGAACCCCCTCAGTTCGGTCATTATGAGCCAAATGCACTCAGAATGATGGGAAGCATGGGGTATAATCTGACAAACGGTCCAGGGTTGAATTTCGGCAAAGGAAAGAGAACACTACTCCGATCTTTTGTCCCAAAAGGGAAAACCCCTGATTATTATCATCGAACCCGCAGGGGATTGGGCTATGTGTCAACTCCAATCCCATCAGCCTCTGACTCTGGAGAGTCATTATGCCATGATTACTCTTCTGGCACATCATCGTGGGAGTCAGATGTTAGTGTCGGCAATATTTTCAAAGAACTTTCAGTGAACATGGTTTCAACAAGCCACCTGGAAGACAGGGATGAAGAAATGACCCAATCTAATACAGATCCTTGGATCCAACACTTAAATACTCTTTGGGACACCCGCTTTGAACAGCGCGAACCACCCACAGAAGATAAAGTTGTCCAGATTAATCTAGGAGATGAGGCTAATCCTAAGCCCATCTTTATAAGCGAAAGCCTGTCACCTTCTGAGAAAAAGGATCTAATATCTCTTGTGCAAGAATATATAGATGTCTTTGCCTGAAATTACGAGGACATGCCTGGACTTGATCCTCGAGTGGCTATGCATCGCCTCAACATTAATACGAACGTAAAGCCTATCAAACAACAACAGCGACGGTTCCGTCCAAAGTAATGGAGGCAATTCAATCAGAAGTCAGAAAACTTATAGACTCTGGATTCATTAGGGAAGAACAACATCCTGATTGGGTAGCCAACATCGTTCCTGTTGCCAAAAAGAACGGAAAGATCCGAATCTGCATTGATTTTCATGATCTGAACGAGGCCTGTCCCAAGGACGAATTCCCGCTGCCAATCACAGATGTCATGATTGACAATACGTGTGGATTCGAGCGAATGTCCTTCATGGATGGATTTTCAAGGTATAATCAAATCAAAATATATCTTGATGATGAAAAACATACCTCTTTCAGGACACCACTGGGGTATACTGCTACACCGTCATGCCCTTCGGACTAAAGAATGCAGGGGCGACATATCAAAGGGCCATGAATACCATTTTTCATGAACACATGCGCAAAACGGTGGAATGCTATGTTGACGACATCGCGGTAAAAAGCCGCGCCAAAGGTGATCACATAACCGATTTAAAGGCTATCTTTGACATCATGCGAGCCCTTCAATTGAAGATGAACCCCACCAAATCCTTCCTGGGGGCGGCCAGCGGCAAGTTCCTAGGGTTTGTGGTGACTTCCACAGGAATTCGTTTGGACCCGGAAAAGATCCGTGCTATCCAGGAGATGCAACCTCCACAAAATCTCAGAGAACTCAGGGGATTGCAAGGACGATTGGCATACATCCGAAGGTTCATCTCGAATCTCTCCGGAAGATGCCAACCCTTTACCAAATTAATGAAGAAGGGTGTCTCCTTCATTTGGGACAATGCTTGCCAGCAAGCATTTGAGGAAATTAAACAATACCTCACACAACCACCCATCCTTACAGCTCTGGTATCCGAAAAACCTTTCCTGATATACGTTCGAGCAATGGATCATTCTTTAGGAGCTTTACTAGCCGAGAACAATGATCAAGGACGAGAGCAAGCGATCTACTATTTGAGTAGAATAATGATTGGAGCCGAACATCGATACAACCCGATCGAGAAAGAATGTTTGGCATTGGTGTTTGTTGTTCAGAAAATGCGACACTATTTGGTAGGCCAAACTATAAACGTCATATCAAAGGTCAACCCATTGAGGTTACTCATGACAAAGCCATCATCGTTAAATGGCCGATTGGTAAAATGGGCCATACTGCTGTCCCAATATGAAATGCACTTTTTATCACAAAAAGCCGTGAAGGGACAAGCGGTGGCGAATTTCCTGGCTGAGCATCCAGATCCGAGGGCGGCTGAACTTTACGAGGATCTCCCAGACGAGGTCGCTGAAGTCTACCTGACCCAGACATCTTTTGAAAGACAAGTGTGGCAACTTTTCTTTGACGGTGCATCGAGAATAGGCCCAAAAGGACATATAGTAGCAGGAGTAGGGGTGGACTCGTCTTCCCACAGAACTATGTGATTCCTCGAGTCGTCTCGTTAACTGAGCCTTGTTCCAACAATGTAGTGGAGTACAATGCTCTTTTGATTGGAATGCAACTCGCCGATGAGATTGGCGTTAAAAATCTCGAGGCATATGGTGACTCTAAACTCATCGTCAGTCAAGTTCGCGGGGAGTACGAAGTCAGACATGAAGATCTAGTACCCTATTACAACGCGACTGTCCACATGGCCGAGAGGTTCGTAAACTTTTACATTGACCATGTACCACGCAAGCAAAACGCGCATGCAGATGCACTGGCGTCTCTCGCTGCCTCTTTAGCCCTTCCAACTGGAGTAGTAGAGAAAATACTTGTCCACAGTCACGACCTGTATTGCCTGAGATTGCTTCTGAGGATTACCAGAAGCCAAAAGGAGATTGTCAAGTTAAAGAAGCTCTTGAGTCGTCAACTGGCCCAGAGCCTAGAGACTGGCGATTCCCTTACATTGGTTATGTCTTATACAGCATCCTGCATGATGATACCAAAGAAGCAGCTGCCATTAGAAGGAAAGCCCCAAATTCTACTATAATGTGATCACATGAACATTGTATCGTCGATCGCATGACGGGATCTTGCTTCACTGCCTATCACAAAAAGAGGCACAGGAGGTATTGAAAGAGGCCCATGGCGGCACGTGTGGAGCCCATCAACCTGACCCAAAACATGGGGATCAACTCCAAAGGTTGGGATATTATTGGCCTAATATGATCTCTGACGCCATCACTTATGCCAAAAGATGTCACGCCTGCTAAGTGCATGGTGATTTCATCCATCAAGCACCAGGGTACCTTCACTCGACAACTTCTACCTAGCCATTTGAGATGTGGGGCATGGATGTAGTTGGCCCCATCAGCCCACCGTCATCAAAAGGACATCGGTTCATTTTAGCCATAACCGATTACTTTTCTAAATGGGCTGAGGCCATTCCGTTGAAGGAAGTAAAGTCCTCTGCTATGATCAAATTCGTTAAACATCACGTCATCTACCGTTTTGGTGTACCTCGGCGAATCGTCCATGACAATGGACCCCAGTTCGTCAGTCAAGCTTTCTAGAGGTTCTGCGCTAAGTTCAGAATCCAGAGTGTGTCCTCAACGGCATACTACCCCGCCGCTAACGGTCTTACAGAAGCTTTCAACAAGACCATTGGCAAGCTTCTCAAGAAATTTGTCTCAAAAGTCAGCGAGACTGGGACGATAAGTTAGGCGAATGCTTATGGGCCTATCGCACAACTGTTCGAACCCCAACTAAAGCTACGCTGTTTTCTTTGGTATATGGGTGTGAAGCCGTGCTTCTACCAGAAATCTAAATCCCATCTCTACGCGTCGCCTTGACAGCGGAGATGACAAGTGAGGAGAAGCATCGACAGAGACTCCAAGAATTGGAGGCGTTAGATGATAAACGTCTGCAGGCCCAACAATAAATCGAGCTCTACCAAGCCCGGATTACCAGAGCCTTCAACAAGAAGGTTAAGGTGTGAACTTTCAAGAAAGGTGACCTTGTCTTAGCCGTCAGAAGACCTATGGTGATGACACATAAGACAAAAGGAAAATTTCAGCCTAAATGGGAAGGACCATTTGTAGTAGAGTCAGTCTACTCAAATGGAGCATATAGCCTCATAACTTCAAATGGCGATACACTCATGATGCCGATCAACGGCAGGTTCCTGAAGAAGTACTATCCTTAATAGTACTCTTTCTCTGATCAAGTTAAAATTACACCTCTGATCAAAGCTCCAGATCCAAGAAAAGCTTCTTTCCTTTATTAGGTCACATCACGGTAGATCGGTGACGAGCTAATCGGGCACTGACTGTACCATGATACATGATGTAAATATTGATAAAGAAACGAAAGGCGAAACTTGGATTTTAATATTGCTCTCTTCATTAACGTCCGACGCCTCCGACGTCTAAGAACAGAAGAAAATGTTGGCTTCTAAGCCCAACATAAGTTTTCAACAACTCACCATGCTGAGGGAAATAGCATGGCCAGCCCAACTCAAACGGTAGTTGGTAAAGGCACCTCAAATCTGTTGATAGCTGAGGGTTTGCTAAAAATCCTAAGTGGGCTAGTTCCACCCTCTCCTCCAAAGTCCCTTACCAATTCTCAGACACAGAATGGTAGGTCTACAAAATACAATCATTGCTACATTGACACTTTACCTCTGGTAATGAAAATTTTCAATACTCCCTATCGAGTACAAACCTTACTTGTTAACCCTATATGGAGTAGCAAGCCTTCAAATTTGTCAGGTTAACACTACACCTCTGACATTTTTAAATTCCACTTGTCCTTCTCATCAATAGAACGACGGGTCCTCAAATTGCTCCCATCACGAGTCAATTTCTGTCAAGTTAATACCACACCTCTGATAAATTACTGTTAAGTTAATATTACACTTCTAACAGTGATTAAGTTGCTGCCAAGTTCAATACTAAACCTCTGACAGTCACTTCCCCTCAGGCTTCCATATCGAAGCTGAAATGAACGATGCTAAGTTTAACACTACACCTCTAGCGTCCAGGTCATTGCTAAGTTCAACAATACACTTATGGCCATGACCTTCCCTCGGACTTCCTTGTCAAAGTCGAGATGACCAATGCCAAGTTCAAAATTACACCTCTAGCATTACCCCCGCTGCCAAGTTAAACATTACACCTATGACAGTGACACTTTCAGTTTTCCCAAATAAAGCTGAAATACTTTTGGGTTAAGTTAATATCATATCCTGACTCACACCCTTGTCAAGTTAACATTACACTTCTGACAAGATTTAATTCAACCCGTTAAGTTAACATCACACCTCTAACGACAAAGATTCTCCTAGATTCCCCGCGAGTCTAGTCAATTCATCCTCCCTGGGGGTACAAATTCCACTTGTCATTCTCATTTATAGATTGGCAAGTCCACAAGAATTATCTCAATTCTGTCAAGTTAATATCACACCTCTGACAGCATTGTTGGATTCCTGAAATAGGATTTTTCTACAAAACTTGGACTTGTTAGGAGTGTTCATATTCTTAGCTAGCCAAAAATCCTTTACTTCTATTCATCTGATTTTCAATACAAAAAAAGAATTCAAGACAATAGAAGAAGACAAGGAAAAAGTGTCGCTTTTATTTATACATGAAAGTGATACAAAACGCTCTCTTATACAATAAGATTGAGTGTTCAATACAACAAAGAAGTCCCTCTTTCAGTAAAAGGTTGCACTCACTCCCTGAAGCATTCTCACCACTCCAAATACAAGATGTTTGGAAGGGCGCCAACACTATGGTAATGATCGGATACTGATTACATCATAATGCATGACGTAAACATCGAAGGAGTCCATCATTGACCAAGAACAGTGGTGTTTCTTGAGGTCGAAATGCAGCAGAACCTTCTGATTCCACCTGACCAACTGGTGCAGGCCATGATCCTTCGTTGATGAACATCTCTACCACTAGAAAGTCATCTAACGAAAATGAACTTTTCATCGATGTCACTTCTGGGGTAAGATTGGTGAAGGGAGGATTCGAGACCTTACAGGTGACGTCCTCTTTCCTATGACCTGCAAGAGGACCATACTCACTACCATATCCACCGCCATACCCACTGTGACCATGGCGAACCCGGAAGCATGACTAGTGCATCGTGTCCCATGGGGTCTCGGCGGATGTCAAATCCTTGTCTCCCATAAACAGGAGCCGTGACTTCTCCTCCAATGGTCGACCATCGAACAAGTTCGCTGGCCGATATATTCTCCCAAGGGCCCAGCGAATATGCGAAAGGATGATTGAGGCTACCTGCGAGAAGTAAAATCCAAAAGGTTAGCATCCTGAAGCAGAAAGATTGAAGAACAGACGCGGCATAGCGATGAACTTCAGACGCAGGAAGTCAAAATTCTGTTATGACAAAAATAGATGCGATCAAGGTTGTGGACTTCGAATACACACAGACTTGAACGCGGTCTAATTTTAAGACCTGCGTCTAAAATATGAGACGCGAAGAAGAACCAGACGCGAAAATTGCCATATCCTTGTTTGAGAAACAAGGGTTTCCACATTCAAGTCTGAAGCCCTCGGCCAGAATTAAAATTTTCTAAGTCAACAGCCTCGAACGCGAGCTCTGTATGTAAAGCTCGCATCTCACGGTCTAGGTGCCAAGTTCATTACACTTGAGTCCAGGGGATTTTGAGTTAGAGTTCAGACTCAATCAACTCACGCTTCATCAAGAAGTTTAAAAGGCGCAACCTCCAAATAATGGGTGCACCAGTCAGACTTCAAAAGAAGATCAAGAGAGTGAATCTCTTCAAGGAACAACAAAACTGAAACTCAGTTGGATGGAGTATTTCATGCCGGACAAGTGATTCCTACCCGCAGAATAACCCTTTAAAGGTTGAACTTTCTGCATCAAGGGCGGATATAAAAAGTACTCAGAGGGACGCTTTTTGATCTTGAAATCACTTGACAGTGATAATCTTTTGAAAAGATTAAAGAAAAGTATGAAAGCTTTGGGTCTTCGCTGTCCATGGGGGCAAGTCCCATTGAGGGAAGAAGATGAAATCCCTCAGAGCACCTGCTCTCAATGAAAAACAGTCTGAGCAATAGACTGTTAAGGGGGTAAGGCCTATTTATAGGCAATCCATGAGGCCTATAATTAACGGCGCAATAATCCGAGCCATTAGCCTTAATTCCCGCATGAACGTCAAAGCCTAATAAAGAACTGACGCGTGTGTTGCCGTTTTGAAAACGTCAAGGGTACAAATCCCCAGTCGTCAACGCCGACTTGGCATTTAAAGGTGTTAACGCCAAAGCCCAATGAAGGCTTGACGCTTGGATCGCCGCTTCGGGAAACATCAGAGGACACAAATCCCCAATCGCCAATGCCGATTTGGCATTTAAAGATCTTTAAGATGAGCTGCCTGTAACGCTTGGGAGGTTGCATCAAACGCAGACCCAAGGTCACGTCCTGAAACCCGCGTCCCTTTGTGAATTCGAAGGTGGCGTTCTTCTCATTCCGGTTAAGAGATCCATGACCGCGACCCTTGGAATGATTCAGAGCCGCGTTCCCTCGGCAAATGGGGCCCATTTAGAGGTTACGTCCTGAGTCTACATCAACTTGAAAGCTGCGTTCTGAAGCTTGCGTCCTCAACAGAGAGGGCCTATGTCATACACAGGGAGCCCAGAACTGCGTCTCCATTGCGAGATGACAGTTGTGTCTTTATCATAAACTCAATATAGCTTGAGTTTGCGCCTTATCAAGGGACCAGAGCCACGTCTCTACTGAGCTAGTGTCGCATCCCCATCAACTAGATGAGATCCATGCGTCAGTCTTGAGAAGACCAAGACCGCGTCCCCACTACATCCTGAATTCTGCATCCTGACAGAGTTAAGGGCCGCGTTTGGAGGTCTGCGTCCTTTCATAATCACAGCCGCGTCTTTATCAAAAAGGAGATTCCGCGTGTCTTCACGACGTCTCCATTAACGGGTCAGAGATGCGTTTCCCAGAACCGCGTCTCCATTATAAATCAGAACCGCGTTTTTGCTCAAGAACTCAGTTCAGCCTGAGTTTATTATTCATGACCGACTAAGACTATAGTCAAAGGCTGTGGTTATAAAATTGAGTTCATCTACAGCAAGCAAAAAACGTGAAATTGAGCAAAATTCTGAAGACTTTTATTATTGGATTCAAAAATGGTAAAAGTCATACAGACACTCTTGACAAGTAGAACAAAAAAAAGGGGAAGGAAGGTGGCTAATAATCTTGCTTCGCCAAAGAACGGATTTGTTCTCGGAGACGATGCATCTCGTGCTGACGTGTTTTTTCAGCCTCCATTAGAGCTTGGACTCGCAACTCCTCCTCAGACAAAAACCTCTTCGTAACTAGTTGTGCTCGAAGAGACTCCAGTCTGGAGGAATGAGCAGAAAGGTTCTCTTCAGCCTGTATCTTGGCAGTTTCCAGCTCCTCTAGCCTCTTCTTCGCAGCGGCAAGCTTCTGCTCATTGATTTCAATCAAGGCTTCTGCCTTGGCTATGATAGCTCGAGCTGTGGCACTAACCTGCTCTGAGCTCTGTATGATGATTTCAGATTCCTTCGAACCGCCAATCAGCCTTTGGTGGTCAGCTTGGAAATGTTGGAGATGGCGGGTCTCTTCAGCTATTTGTTCCTCTATCTCCTTTCGCTTATGTTCTTGAGCGGCAAGGAGCTTATTCAGGGTTGTCCGAGCCTTGTCTACTAAACTAGCATTGTCCAGAGACTTGAGCTCCTTCAAATAGCTTCCCAGCTGCTTCACCAGCATCAGGCATGCCCTAGCTTGTGAAGGACTCCCCGTATGACCTATGTTCTCGATCTGGTTTTCGAGAAGTATTCGGGCAAACTCGAAAGAGCTGCCCCCAGAAAGAGTAAGGTCAATGCAAGATCGCATGAAAGCAAAGAATTGCTGCACCATTTGACGTGCTAGCTCTTCCATGATCTCATTAGTTGGAGAGAACTCTACTGATGTACTCCTAGACCCCCTTTCCATCACAGGGCGAGAGACGGGAATCGGTTCATCTTGCGTAGGAGTGAGATCAACGATAGGTTCGTCAGATGCTGAGACGGTCACCGATACCTCCGGAGCAGTTATTATCGTAGCAGCCTCTACGGCGACTGAACTGACAGCAAATCTGGCAACATTGGGTTCCTCAGTCGAGGTTTGAACTGTACTGCCTTTTGCACCAAGTTTTGCCGCAAGATCCTCTACCTGAGCTACCCCAGCACTCTCTGCAAACCACCAAAACCTCAACCATGACAATAAAAAAAGGAAAATTTTTTTTCAATGCGTCAATATCCTCTTACCAAGCTGAGGATCTAAGGGGGTAAATTTCTGGGCAGGTCTTGTAGGGTTGAGACCTCCTGGACGTCGATAGTTGCACTCTCTTGAGGCACTCCGGTCATAGGAGCCTCAAGCCCTCCTGCTGGGCCAACTCTTGTATCATTTCCTCAATCTGAGAGGTTGCATCCTCACTGTCAACAGCCAGCCCTGTAACATAAAAGGAAATGTCATAACCCTTCTCTAGTTAAAGGGGAAGCCGGTTCAAAAAGACAAGGGTACCTTCAGCAGCAGCGATCGTTGCCAGTGGCGAAACCGTCACAGGGTCACACCCTTGTATCTCTTCTTCCGA
Source organism: Agave tequilana (assembly GCA_038442645.1). Taxonomy (NCBI): domain Eukaryota; kingdom Viridiplantae; phylum Streptophyta; class Magnoliopsida; order Asparagales; family Asparagaceae; genus Agave; species Agave tequilana. The sequence continues at coordinate 12,126 of JAVJIF010023964.1, read as the reverse complement.
AATATGCGAGAATTTGCTTGTATCTGGAAGAGCGAGTTCATCACCAAAATTGACTTCATCGCTATAATAATATTCATGCTCTTTGGACGATGAAGATGACAGCTCGACACAAGAGGCCTCAGCAATCGAGACCTTACCGCCAAGTACCCCAGTAGTAGGGCTAGGATAAACTACCCGCGAGCTGGGCATCAATACAGTAGGAGACCCAGGCTGTTGTATTTCAGCCCTCCTCTTATAAACTGAAGAAGGCCCAGGCTGAGTTGAAACCCCTGGGATTTCAACGTTATCCCTCCCGATCGAGTCGACTTCAGGTCGCTCAGCCTCTTCAGCCGTGGCGGGTTCATCTGCAAGTTCCCCTTCTTCCAAGATCATGGGGCCCCTGCTGCGTAGACCGCGAGGACGGAGAGGGGGAATCTCCTCTTCCTCCTCCTCTTCCTCCTCCCTCTGCTTCTCAATGCCAGAAGGGGTTATCTCGAACATTAAAGCTTCGGCCTCCGATTCCCTCCTAGCCTTCTTTGGGATAGGCTCACCCTTGGACGTAGAGCCATGGGAACGTTTGGACATAGCCTGCCGACTCTTTTTAGCAGGCTGTTCCTTGGGTTCTGCCGCTCTCGGTCCCACCCCTGCTTCCCCTCTTGCTTCTTTCTCTCGCTGCCTGGTATTCCTCCATGCCTCGCGCGCGTTTGTTGGACTCCAATTTGTCCTTATAAGATGCCTTGATGCTCTTAATGCATGAGATATTTATTGAGAAACTAGGCATCTTGCTAGCTAGGGAGTACCAAGTACAGAAGCTAAGGCTAGTGTAACAATTAGGCGTCTTGTGAGGCAAGCTGAAAATAGCTTTTGTCCCTCCAGCCACACTATAGTACCATGCCCGAGCACCTTCAAACAAATTCCCGTTGAAGGAGAGTTTGGCATTGGTGTTACCGACATATAATTGATCATAATCGAACGAACTGTCGAGCAAAATGACTCGGCATGTAAGGCTCGATCGTACATGAATTCCCTTATCGAAAGAGCAGATACCCAGGCCGAATATTAATCAGCCACCAGAAGACTCCCGATGGCAGCCTCGTGAAATCATCTGGTCCCGCAAGATCGGCGAACTTATCCCCGTAAGATGCACCGGTAATTTCAGGGAAGCAACGGTCGAGATGATAGTTCGAAGCATTCAGAATATATTTCCGAACGTAGAACATGTAATAGCAAGACCAACTTGAGTTCTCCAGCCTCTGCACAAAAGGGACAAACCCCTCGGATAGAGGCACCACCGTCATTAGTGAAGGGCAGTGCATAACGTACCAAGCCATCAAGTACGTATATGGAAGCTTGATCCTTGGGTTAGGAGTCTTTACTCTTGGCCTTCCCTCCGAGTCAACCTCTGGTCTGCCCTTGGAGTCAACAATGGCTTCCACTTGGCACAGGCTCTTAACCAGAGCCCGTAGTCCACTCTGAATTCCAGCCACCATTGCTGGAACGAGGGCGATAGACTTGCCGTAGACCAACAAAACTACCGGGTACACCAGATCGGCGATAATTACTTCATGAGGCAGTGTTGGGACCATGCAGCGCTTGAGCCACAGCATGAGAAAGCCCGCCAATAACGCTCGGTCAGAAATGGAAACTCGGGCTTGATGATGAAAACTTTCAAAGACCGTATCAGGTTTGAAAGTATCTTTATTTGACTCTGTGGTGTAAGAGCTCGCAGAAGCATCAATCCTCTCAGCAATCTCTTCATCAATACTAGGAGCCAGACTGGTCACTGGACTATCTTTCTCATTTATACTGCTGAATAGGTAGCTCGCCCAGGACATCTGCTTGACACCCCGGGTCCTCCAGGAAGTTATTTGGCCGCAAATATGGAGTGACACAATACTTCCCAGTACGTCTTATATACTTGAGGGCTCTCCTTCTTCAAGAGATAAAGTTCTTCAAAAGTCGGAACGTATCCCTCATAAGGGGCGTCTCCCATAACAAGCCCCGAAACTTCATACAGCTCATGAAGAGCAAGCCCCATCTCTCCGACCGGAGTAAAAAATGTCCCCATTAAAGGATTATAATGCTCCAGGATGCCATAGAAATTATAGGAACTTTGCGGAAGCCATATTGCACAGCCCTGACCGAGTGGTACAACCCCACCTGTTCCAGTAGAGCTCCAAGTTCGACGAGGACAAATCCAACCATTCTGCCCCACCAGGATCTATCAGAAAATGAACCCACCCGAGTGGGCAGAAGTCAACGGGAAAATCACCCCTAACCTTCATGAACTGATTGATGAAGGTAGTACCGAGCTGAGAGGTTTCCCCTCTCGGATACTCAGATCTGACCAATTCGGGAAATAAACCAAAGACCTCTTTCCCATGACCGCAGAGTATATTCCTTTGGCACCTAGTACGCTGAGAGAGACACCGGAGACAAATCGGAAAAGATCCCATTCCATCGCACGGTGAACAGACATGTGCGGAAGATAAGATAGAGGATACATTCTTTCCATATTGGGAAGAAAGAACCTCCTGTCCCCTATCTGACGGAGCCACTTATAATCTCCGTCATGCAAAGTCCTATCATCCTCGTCGATGTCATCACCAAAGAAGAAGACAGGATTCTGTAGTGGAGTGCGCGAATCCGTCTCAAATACTCCATCAGAGATAATCTCCTGGAGGGTCATCATACTGGCCTTGGAGATCTTCTCCTTTTGCTCCTTCGACTTACCAGTAGTCACAGGAGCAGTTTTTTGCAGCACAAAAGTCAAGTTATGATCAGCGCCGCCTACATGCCCAAAGTGGCACTTTTTGGACAAAGGGTTGGAGGAGTATCGTACTGCAAAGAGAACAACACTTAATAAGAAATCTGAAATAAAATGATTAAGTGTTTGAGACTCAAATGCAGGAATGAATCCAGACATGGAGATCATCAAGATCTGCGTCCTGATTCAAAGAACGCGAGATTAGCATGAAGCCCGCACTTTAAAATCCATGACTTAGGAAAATTTCTAAGTATCAGACTCAGACGCGAGATTCATTAAAACTTGCGTCTGATTTTACAAGACGCAATAGTCGTATAAAGTCTGCGTCTGAACTCCCCACACTTAGAAATATTTTGAGCATTGAGTCCAAAATGCAAGCCCCAACTGTTTGGTGGGAGAAAAATTCGTGTAAATTTTCCTTAAATCAATTGAAAAATTACAACGGACTTATACTCCGATTACAAGGGAGGGAGGATATTGAGTCTTGAATCTTTCCTTTGTTTAATGCTGGGTTCTTCAGGAGGCAGTGGAAAGTGAATCTTGTTTTCGTTGATCGGTGAACGTCAAGAACTTTTGGGGATCTTCTCTTTGGATGGTGGACGGAGTAACACAGCTCTGTCAACCAGAAATCTCAAAGAGATTGTAGGCAAATATTAACTTGTACGCAGCAAGTTACTTGAAGAGTTGGACTCTCTTTCCTTCTCTGTGGAAGCTCTCAAGTCAAGATCTAATTGACCGACCCTTTCTCCATAGCAACGGGGCTATTTATAGAGGTTTCAGGGGTGAACATGCTCCCTAAAAACGCTCCATAATGGAGGTTAACTTTCCCATTATGTGGGTAGTGATTGACCCTAGAACAAGAGCAGTTATAACTGAGACGCGGGTTTCGACCCTCGCACATTGGTGCCGCAGTGCTGCTGAGACGCGGGTTTCGACTCTCGCGCCCAGTTATAACTGAGACACGGGTTTCGACCCTCGCGCCTTGGTGCCACAGTGCTACTGAGACGCGAGTTTCGACCCTCGCGCCTTGGTGCTGCAGTGCTGCTGAGACGCGAACCCTCGTGCCTTGTGCTGAGTGCTGTTGACATGCGGATTTTGACCCTCGCGCCTTGGTGCTGCAGTGCTGCTGAGACGCGGGTTTCGATCCTCGCGCCTTGGTGCTGCAGTGATAGCTGAGACGCAGATTTTGATCCTCGCGTCTTGGTGCTGCAGTGCTGTTGAGACGCGAATTTTGATCCTCGCGTCCTGGCGCGACTTTGAGGGCTATAATTAGCCCTGTGTCCAGAGCTTGGAACTCTTCTTTTTGGTGACTTGTCTTTTAGTGATCTTTAGACAGCCTACAGAACCCCCTCCAAAGTTTTCGATATTCCGCAGTTAGCTGGGACGGATTTCGAAATACTTTGGACTCTAGCTGAATTCACCCTTATGATTGGACTGACAATGCTCCGGGCTTGATCTTGTTTGGAGTATGGCCTTCGTGAGTGTACTGTGGAACTCGTTGAAGCCGCCAAAACTGATCGTGTTGAGTGTCTAGATGCACAGTCTAAACCTCCCCGATGCTTTGAGTTTGTCGTTGGTGTACTTTAAACCAGGGGTGGGCAGTCGTCTGCTTGTGCCAGTGTACTGTTGAACTAAATTGCAGAAGTAAGGACTGAACGTCAGTTCTGTGGACGCAGGGGTACTACTGTTTTAAAGACACGCCTTCTATAGGGGTGCATCTTTTGGGATGAAAACGTGACTGTTACTCTATGAGGTAGACGCGACTTTGGCCGGGTTGAAGAGATGCGATCTTCGGAGGGACACGTCTTTTGGAATGAAGACGCGGCTTTCCGGACGCAACTCTGGCCGTGTTTGAGAAGGGACGCGTCTTTAGAAATGAAGACGCGATTGTTGGATGCGAATCCGTGCCATGAGTATGTTGCCACGTATCTTGTAGAATTGAGGGGACAACTTCTTTTTGGCGTGCGAACTTCACGCTGCATTTAATGCGCTGTCCACGCGTCAGGCGGTGATTAGGCGTCGAGCCAAGCGCCGCGTATCTTTGCGAATCACTGTGCCTATAAAAGGCAATAGTCCTTCAAGAGTCATCATTAGACTCTCCTTCTTCTTCGTTTGCATCTGTTAGGGTTTGAGAAAGAAACTTTCTTTGTTCTTCTCGTTTCCTTCATCGAACATCGAATCCTCGATCACAATGGCACCAAAGGCTAAGCATACTGCTTCGTCTTCAAAGGCCATCATTCCTGAGACTCAAATGGGCAGTTCCTCCATGTAGGAAACCCCTATTTCAGGTAAAAAAAAGCCATCGGACTTGATTTCCACCATTAAAGGGGTTTATAGAGTTCTTTTAACTCTTAAAATCCTTTTTGAATTTGAACTGCCAACGCGGGCTCAAGCCCGTATTTAATCGTCAGGCGCAGTTTTTGAGTCGATCAACAGGGCACAGGTTTGATGACCTCTGCTTCTTTTATCTGCTCGAATCTGCGTCTGTTTGTTGAACACAGGGCCCCAATGAACCTTGCGTTTTGGATTCAACACTTAGAATATTTCTAAGTGTGAAAGATTCAGACGCAGATTTCTTATGACTCTTGCGTCTTGTGAAATCAGATGCTGGTCCTCATGAACCTTGCGTCTGAGTCCAATACTTAGAAATTTTTCATAAGTCTTAGATTTTAAAACGCGGGCTCCATACTAGCCTTGCAATCTTGGATCTGGATGCAGATTTTGATGATCTCCGCGTCTGGGTTTATTTCTGCGTTTGAGTTGTAAACACTTAACATTTTCTTTCAGATTTCTGATCAAGTGTTATTTTCTTTTACAATGAGATATTCCTCCAAATCGTCTATCCAAAAAGTGCCACTTCGGGCACGTAGGTGGTGCTGACGCAATCTAACCTAACCTTCGTGTTGCAGAAGACTGCTCCTGTGACTACTGACAATCGAAGGAGCGAAGGGAGAGGATCTCTAAGGTCTACATGAGGACCTTCCGGGAAATTATGACCGACGGAGAATTTAAGACGGATTCACGTACTCCGTTAAAGAAACCCGTCTTCTTCTTTGGGGACAACATTGGCGAGGATGGTAGCATCTTGCATGACGGCGATTACAAGTGGCTTCGCCAGATAGGGGATAGGAAATTCTTTGTTCCCAATATAGAGAGAATGTATCCCTTATCCTATCTCTAGCACATGTCTGTCCACCAAGCAATAGAATGGGAGCTTACCCGATCTGTCCCCAGTGTCTCCCTCGGCATACTAGGCACCAAAACTGTACACTCTGGTGGACACAGGAAGGAAATTTTGATTTATTTCCTGGATTACTTAGGTCTGAATACCCAGTAGGGGAAACCCCTCGGCTCAGCACTACCTTCATTAATCAATTCATGAAGGTAAGGGGTGATTTTCCAATTGACTTCCGCCCGCTCGGGTGGGTTCATTCTTCCGACAAGTCCTGGTGGGGAAAGATGGTGGGCTTTGTCCTCGCCGAACATGGAGCTCTGTTGGAACAAGTGGGATTGCGTCATGCGGTCAGGGCTGTGCAGTATGGCATCCCGCAAAGTTCCCACAATTTTTATGGGATCCTGGAGCACTACAACCCTTTGACGGGGACATTCTTCACCCCGGTCAGAGAAATGGGGCTCGCCCTGCATGAACTATATGAAGTTTTGGGGCTGGTTATGGGAGACGCCCCTTATGAAGAATACGTTCCAACTTCTGAGGAGCTTCATCTCTTGAGGAAGAGTGCCCTCAGATATATGAGACTTACTGGGAAGTGTTGTGTCACTTCAACATCTGCGGTCAAATAACCTCCTGGAGGACTAGGGGAATTAAGCAGATGTCTTGGGCGAGCTACCTGTTTAATGGTATAACTGAGAAAGATCACTCAGTGACCATTCTAGCTCCCAGCTCCGACGAGAAAATCGCTGAGAGGATTGATGCCTCTGTGAGTTCTTATATCACAGAGTCGAATGAAGACACTTTCAAACCTGATACGATATTTGAAAGTTTCCATCATCAAGCTCGGGTCCCCATTTCTGACCGGGCATTACTAGCGGGCTTCCTCATGCTGTGGCTGAAGCGCTGCGTAGTGCCACACTACCGCATGAAGTGATTGTTGCTGATGTGGTGTACCCGGCAGTCTTGTTGGCCTATGGCAGGTCCATCGCTCTCCTTCCGGCAATGGTGGCCGGAATCCAAAGTGGATTACGGCCCTGGCTCAGAGACTGTGCAGAGTGGAGGCCATCGTCGACTCAGAAGGTAGACCAGAGGTTGACTCGGAGGGGAGGTCGAGAGTAAAGACTCTTAACCCCCCGGATCGAGCTTCCCTACACGTACCTGATGGCTTGGTACGTTATGCACTGCCCCTCACTGATGACGCCGGTGTCTCAATCTGAGGGTTTTGTCCCTTTTGTGCAGCGGCTGGAGAGCTCGAGCTGGTTCACTACTATATGTTCTACGTTCGGAAATGTATTCTGAACGTTTCAAATTATCATCTCGACCGCTGCTTCCCTGAGATTACCGGTGCATCTTATGGGGATAAATTTGCTGACCTCGCAGGTCCGGACGACTTCACACGAGGTTGCCATCGGGAGTCTTCTGGTGGCTTATCAACATTCGACCCGGGTATATGCTCTTTCAGCAAGGGAACTCATGTACAATTGAGCCCTATATGCCGAATCGTTTTCCCCGACAAGTCGTTATGATCAACTATATGTCGGCAATCCCAATACCAAACTCTCCTTCAGTGGGAATCTATTTGAAGGTGCTCGGGCTTGGTATTACAGTGTGGCTGGAGGGACAAAAGCCATTTTTCACTTGCCTGACAAGACTCCTAACTGCTGCGCAAGCCTCGATTTCTGCACTTGGCACTTCCAGGCTAGCAAGATGCCTAATTATTTAATAAATTACTCATGTATTAAGGGCATTAATGCGTCCTATGAAGACAAATTGGCGTTCAACAAGCGCATGCGAGGCATCGATGAATACCAGGCAGCTAAGAAAGAAGCCAGAGGGGAGACAGGGGTGGAGCCGAGAGCAGCAGCACCTAAGGAGCAGCCTGCTAGAGGACGTTGACGGGCGGTGCCTAAACGTCCCTATGGCTCTACTTCCACAGTTGAGCCTACCCCGAAGAAGGCCAGGAGAGACTCGGCGGCTGAAGCTTCCATCTCCGAGGCTGTCCCTTCTGGTGTTGAGGAGCAGAGAGAGGAAGAGGAGGAGGAAGATGAAACCCCCCTTGTTCGTCCTCGTGGATTACGCAACAGGGGCCCCGTGATTTTAGAAGAAGGGGAGCTTGCTGATGAACCCACTGCAACTGATGAGGCTGAGCGACTTGAGGTTGACCTAGTGGGAAGGGATGATGTTGAGATTCCAGGGGTCTCAACTCAGTCAGGGTCTTCTTCAGCTCAAGCGAGGAGAGATGAGGCACCACAGCCTGGGTCTCCTAGTGTATTAATGCCCAGCTCGCGGGTAGTCGACCCCAGCCCTACTACTGGGGTACTCGGTGGTAAGGTCTCGATTGCCGAGGCCTCTTATGTTGCACTATCATCTTCCTCGTCCAGAGAGTATGAATATTCTTCGGGCGATGGAGTCGATTTTGGCGATGACCCGCTCATCCAGATTCGGGTAAATTCTCACATATTACGGAGGAAGGGATACAAGGGTGTGACCCCGTGACGGTGTCGCTAATAGCAACAATTGCACCTGCTGAAGGTACTCTCATTATCTTTTTTGACCCGGTTTCTCTTTTAACTAGAGAAAGGTTCTGACGTTTTCCCTTTAACTTTATGCTACAGGGCTGGCCGTGGACAGTGAGGCTGCAACTTCCTCCCACATCGAGGAAATGATACAAGAGCTGGCCCAGTAGGAGAGCGTTGAGGCTCCTGCTACTGAAATGCCTCAAGAGAGGGCAATTATTAAAGTTGGGGAGACCTCAACCCTACAAGATCTGCCCAGGAATTCGCCGTCTTCGAATCCTCAGCTTGGTAAGAAAATATCGATGCTTTGAATGTCCTCCTTTTTATTGTCATGGTTGACGTTTTGGTGATTTGCAGAGAGCGCTGAGGGAGCTCAGGTAGAGGATCTTGCGGCCAGCGTCGACCCAGAAGGCAATACAATTCAAGCCTCGACCGAGGGCCCTGAAGAGGTCAGGTTTGCTGCTACTTCAGTCGCCGTGGAGGCTGCTATGACGGCAACTGCCCTAGAAGTGTCAGCGACCATCTCAGTTTCTAATGAACCTATCGTTGACATCCCTCCTGCGCAACACGAACCGATTTTTGCCTCTCGTTCTGCAGTGGAAAGGGGATCCGGGAGTTCGTCAGCGGAATTCCCTCCAGCCAATGATATCATGGAAGAACTGGCACGTCAAATGGTGCACAGCAGTTCTTTACTTCCATGCGATCATGCATTGACCTCATCCTTTCTGGGGCAGCTCTTTCAAGTTTGCCCGAGTACTTCTTGAAAATCTGATCGGGAACATCAGTCATACTGGAGGTCCTTCGCAGGCCAGGGCATGCCTGATGCTGGTAGAGCAGTTGGGAAGTGACTTGAAAGAGCTCAAGTCCTTGGAAGATTCTGACTCAGTACACGAGGCTCGGGCGATCCTGAATAGGCTTCTTGCTGCTCAAGAACAAGAGCGGAAGGAGATGGAGGAACAAATAGCTAAAGAGACCCGCCATCTCCAATATTTTCAGGCTGACCACCAAAGGCTGATTGGCGATTCAAAGGAATCTGAAATCGTCATGCAGAGCGCAGAGCAGGTTATTATCACTGCTCGGGCCACCATAGCCAAGGCAGAAGCCTTGATTAAAATCAACGACCAAAACTTGCCACTGCCAGGAAAGAAGCTGGAAGAGCTGGAAGCTGCCAAGACGCAGGCTGAAGAAAACCTCTCCACTCATTCCTCCAGGTTGGAATCTCTACGAGCGCAGCTGGCTGCGAAGAAATTCTTATCTGAGGAGGAGTTGCGGGTCCAAGCTCTCATGGAGGCTAGGAAAGCGCGTCAGCACGAGATGCATCGCCTCCGAGAACAAATCCGTTCTTTGGCGAATCAAGATTATTAGCCTCCCCTTTTTTTTGTAAAGAAAAGAGCGTTTTGTATTACTTTTATCATTTTTGGCTCAAGTAATAAAAGTCTTCAAAATTTTGCTCCATCTTCATTATTTCACTGTAGATGACTTCAATTCCCTAACCGCAGTCTTTGATTGTAATCCTTGACTGGCCATGATAATAAACTCAGGCTGAACTGAGTTCTTGGGCGGGACGCGGCTCTGATTTATAGTGGAGACGCAGTCCTAGGAAACGCGATTCTGACCTGCTAATTGAGACGCGGTTCAAGCTTACCCGAAGGACGCGGCTTTGGTTATAGAAGGACACGGCTCCCTGGACTCAGCCCTTAATTCTATCTGGACGCAGAATTCAGGATGCAGCGAGGATGCAGTCTTATGCTTCTCAAAACTGATGCGTAGATATGAGGACGCAACATTGTCTTAGTAGAGACGCGTCTCTAGACCCTTGACTCAGTGCAAACTCAAATTATATTGAGTTTATAATAGGAACACAAGTGTCGTCTTGCAATGTAGACGCAGCTCCCGGATACCTGTGAATGACATAAGCCTTCTCTATTGTAGACGCAGCTTTCAAATTTTATGTGATTTCAAAGCGCGACCCCAGAATGGGTCCCTTTTGCTGATGGGACGTGGCTTTGAACCGCTCCGAGAGACGCGATCACAGTTCTCTTAACTGGAATGAAAAAGGACGCCGCCTTCGAATTCATAAAGGGACGCAAGTTCCTGGACGCGGCTCTCGGGCCTGCGTTTGGTGCAACTTCCCAGGTGTTACATGCATCTTGTCATAAAGATTTTGTTAGATCTTTAAATGTCAAGTCAACGTTGACGATTGGGGACTCGCATCATCCGATGTTTTCCGAAGCGGTAGTCCACGCATCAGCCCTTCATTGGGTTTAGACATTAACGCCTTTTAATGCCAAATCGGCGCTGGCGGTTGGAGGCCTGCGTCTTCGTTGCTTCCCGAAGCGACAATTCACGCGTCAGCCCTTCATTGGGCTTTGACATTCGTGCGGGAATTAAGGCTGACGGTTCTGATTAGTGAGCCATTATTACAGGCTTTATGGGTTGCCTATAAATAGGCCTCACCCCCTGCTTTTAACAGTCTGTTACTTAGACTATTTTCCCTCGAGAGCGAGCGCTCTGAGGGATTCCATCTTCTTCCTGTAAGGACTTTTAATGGGATTTGCCCCTATGGACGATGATGCCCTAAAGCTTTCACGCTTTGCTTTAATCTCTCCAGAAGATTATCACTGTCAAGTGATTTCAAGATCAAAAGCATTTCTTTGAACACCCTTTATGTCCACGCCTTGATGCAGAAAGTTCAACCCTCAACGGTTTATTCTGTGGGTATGACTTCCTGGTTTTGCCATGAAATTTTTAGCCCACTGGGTTTCAGTTTTGCTATCTCTTAAAGAGATTCATCTTCTTGACCTTCTCCTGAAATTTGACTGGTGCGCCCATCATTTGGAAGTTGCGCCATTGAGACTTCAGATGAAGTGCACATTGATTGAGTGTAAACTCTGACTCAGAATCTTTGGACGCGAGTATAATGGACTTTTGCATCTAGACTGCGAGCTTTCCATACAGAGCTCGCGTCTGAGGCTGTAGACTTAGAAGAATTTCAACTCAGATCGAAGGTTTCAGACTTGAATGTAGCAACCCCTGTTTATCAAACAGGGAGATGGCAATTTTCACGTCTGATTCTCTTCGCATCTCATATTTTAGACGCGGGTGCAAAACTGGACTGCGTTCGAATCTGTGTGTATCACGACTTTGATCGCGTTTATTTTTGTCGCAGCAGAATTTTGATTTGCTGCGCGGGTCATCCCTGCGTCTGAAGCTTTCAGCAATAGCCGCGTTTGTCACTTAGTTTTTCTGTTGAAGTATCTTGAGCTTCTAATCTTCTGATTTTTGCTTCTCGCAGTAGGCTTAATCATCCTTTTTCATATCCGCTGGGCCCCTGGGAGAATATTTCGGCCAGCGAACCTGTTCGATGGTCGACCACTAGAGAAGAAGTCATGGCTCCTATTCTCAGGAGACGAGGATCTGACATCCGCCGAGACCTTATTGGACATGATGCACCAGTCATGCTTCTAATATAGCGTGGTCACAGTGGGTATGGCGGTGGATATAGTGGTGGGTATGGTCTTGGATTCTCCCTTCACTTACCCTAGAAATGGCATCGATGAAAGCTCCATGCTCATTGGATGACTTTCTGGTGGTGGAGGTGTTCATCGACGAAGGATCATAGTCCACTTCGGTTGGTCAGGGGGAATCAAAAGGTTCGCTGCCTTCGACCTCAAGAAACACCATTGTTCTTG